>OU611906.1:3481940-3609672 GCA_914767705.2 Tenthredo notha | reverse complement strand
AAACGTGAGGACAAGCAAGCGTCTAGCGAAAATCTGATGACCAGGAAGAAGTGGAAGAAGAAGAAGAAGATGCGTTATTATTGGAGGTAGGAAAGGGGATGGAGGGAGGGGGGGGCCACCCGCCCACCCACTTCCCCCCCTTCCTCCAGGGGGTTATTTGGACTAAGTCCACTGCTCGAGTTTAAATTCATCTCGACGTTTCGGGCGCTGAAATCTGCTCCCGTCCTCAGGATGGTAGTCTGACGACTTCCCATGGCAGAGTGATCAAATTCCGTGCTCCCACCGGTATATATAGGTTCGTTGTTGGTGGCGCCAGCTATGACTGGTGGCGCCGCCTTGGCTTGCTCATGGCCTCCCTCACCTCATCCCTGTACAAAGGTAACCAGAGTTTGTTAAGTTCTATGCTGGGTTGACTTACAGCATTTGGTGTGACTGCTATGCAGGCTGACTCCTTCAATTTCCGTTTGATAGGATTGGATTCCTTCGTATAGGAATGGTGTTTATAAAAACGCATTTTGAGATGGAATAGTTTCCGATACAATTTGAAATCGGATGATTTTAAAACACATTTTGAGATGGGATAGTTTTCAGCCACAGTTTGAGATAGGATGATTTTCGAAATACAATTTGAGATAGAATAATACTAACGCTGAAACGTCGATACTCATTATCCAGCATATCGTTGATCATCATTATTGCGGTATGGACTTTAAGTATAATACCTCTATGAAGAAAAGAAAAATATCGTTGCGCGTGAGTGTACGTACGTACGTACGTACGCCCACACCCTAATACGCACGTACACTCACGCGCAACGATATTCTTCTGGCTGTATATTATCACAAACTGAAACTAGCTTCGCAAAAGTCATATCCGAGACACATATATTTAATAATTGAATCGCTTATGCATGCCATAGAATATAAATCGCGTTTGTTTGAAAAAAAGAAATGCAACCACCCGTCCATCCAAGAATCAACGCTAGATTTCGAGTCGTCCATCATAGGAGACTCCAAATAGCTGCGAGAGACTCGGCAAAACCATGAAGCAAATCAATTTGTAATTAATCTCAATCTACCGTTATTTTCTTGATATCCGGATGATGCAAATGTTATTGGAAAAAAAAGTATCTTGACTAAAAGTATGCATAATTGCCATAACTTAACTATTTTCTACGAACTAATACCTAGTTCTAGGGACTAGTTTTGGGATCCAAAATTTCCTGCTTCATGCAAAAGAGTATAGCCGTTAATCCGGCAAATGTAAATTCAGTTATAATTGCGGTAGTATACATGAATATGAAAATGAGACCGCCAAGTACGTAGCTCTGGGAATGATGTTTCGATATCACTACACGATACAGTGAGGTCCGACTTGACAACGTATACTTGCAGGAAGATCGTAGTGCTGTGCAGGCTTTCCTGATATCACGACAGAGACTGCCGCTAAGTTTTTCGTAAATTATTATTGTGAGATAATTTGGGTTCTAGAAACTTAGCGGCTTTTTTTACATTTTGGATGTTTTTCGTGGGATAAGCTATACTAGAGTCCCTAGAATAAACAGAGTCTAGCAAACGCGACGCCATGTTTGAACGAGTTGTACGCGCGAAGTTTGAATGTTCGCGCGCATTGCGGGTGGGGTATTGTAGAAATAAATATTGAACACGAAACCACTTATTTTGAATTTTCTTGCATTAAATTTTTTATATTGAATGTAAACTTACATTAACAGCAAGTCCATACTCCACGACATGAGGTCGAGGATTGTGGAAGTCGAGGTTAGAATGCCAGGTTCGAGCTTGTTACTAGACAAAAGTCACTAGATCGGCAGCCATGTTTGAGCGAGTTCAAACTGACCAATCAGTTTATTCTAGGGACTCTAGGCTATACGGATTCGGGGGCCGGGTCGAAATTCCGAATGTTGATAGTGCCGAAAGCGTAAAATACCGAATTTTTATGTTACGATTGCTAAATTTATCGAAAATGAAAATTCCAACTGTTTTGAGAGATGTTAAGGGATGCTGGATCATTGACGTAGGATCCGCGGATTAGAGTGAATGATCTGAAGTCAGGAAGCGGGATGATAAAATTAAAGACCTTGATTTCATTGAACAGAAAATCACCGATACTTTATTGACAAGTTGTGAGAACGAGACGAGGTAAATCGTGCGCGAGCGGAGCTTTAACTGCCTTTGTTCAAAAGGCGAGAGAATACATGTGGAATATATACATACAACGTTAAGACGGTAGATAATACATGTACAGCTGATCGGTTTACGAAGCGAAACGGACGGACAGCGAGATTTAAAGTATAGCGACGGAAAGGTAAACATTGCACGCGAGTGTGAGTACATGCGTGAGGACGAGTTTAAATAGCGAGATAGATAAGCGAGAGATGAGTGCGATATATTAGATTTTTATTTCGAACGTTTATCTATCTACCTTGCCGAAACATACCGCCCGCTTCGCTATCGGTAACGATCGCGAAATTAGCCTATGCCGCCCGCCATGCGGAATTTTTTTTTTTTGAGTCGTTATTTCCTTTTAAGAGGACACTGGGAGTACACACAACTTCACGATCGGTCGTTTGAGCACTGAGGATTTCGTTTTAACGGTCACAACGCGAACGAGACCGTCGGCTCCCGGATGCACTTCGATCACTTTTGCGAGGGGCCACACTGATGGCGGGAGATTTTCGTTCTTCACGAGGACGATGGATCCGATCTTAATATTTCCGTGTTGAGACTGCCATTTCGGGAGATTCTGGAAGGATTGGAGGTACTCGGTGCTCCAGCGCTTCCAGAACTGCTCCAGCATTTGGCGCGAGTGTTGCCAATACGACAGACGTTGAATTGGCAGGTCGATGAGTGACGGTTCGGGAATTGTGTTTAGCGCTGAGCCAACGAGGAAGTGCCCTGGAGTCAAGGCGCTTGGATCCCTTGGATCGTCCGAGATAGCGCACAGAGGTCGGGAGTTGAGCGTGGCTTCTACTTGCGCTAAGAACGTCGTGAATTGTTCGAACGTTAAAGTAGCTTCTCCGACGACTCGTTTGAGGTGAAAGTTGACAGATTTCACGCCAGCTTCCCATTTTCCGCCGAAATGAGGAGCGGAGGGAGGATTGAAACGCCACTGTGTTCCTTGAGATGCGAGGATGTTCGCGATTTCCGAGAACTCTTTTGATGATGACGAGAGAAGACGGCGAAGTTCTGAGTCGGCGCCAACGAGATTTGTTCCGCAATCACTTGAAATCGAGGCGCAAATTCCTCGTCGAGATGTAAAGCGTTTAAACGCTGCGATAAATGCTTCCGACGTGTAGTCCGAAACTAGCTCGAGATGCACAGCCGAGGTAGTGAAGCAGATGAAGATGACGATGTATCCCTTGAAGGATTTTGCTCCTCTTCCACGGGACGCTCGAATCGAGAATGGGCCGGCATAGTCGACGCCGGAGTGATAAAATGGCCTTGCTTGCGTGACTCGAGATCGAGGGAGTTGGCCCATCTGTTGGCTGCTGAGAGTGGCGCGGTGACGAACACAAGGAACGCAACGATGTATGAACATACGGATTGGTATTCTTCCTCCGAGGATCCAATACCGCTGTCGGATGGTAGCGAGAGTGAGTTGTGGGCCTCCGTGGAGCGTCAGTCGATGATGATGATCGATGATCAACGTGGAGAATGATGAGTCGCGAGGCAAAATGAACGGGTGTTTCTCATCGTACGATAGCGTCGAGTGGTTCAGTCGCCCACCGATTCTGAGAAAGCCGTCCGAGTCGATAGATGGAGTAAGTCGAGCTAGCGGATGAGTGCGGGTGAGACTTGAACCTGTCTGGATTTGGCGAATTTCTTCGGCAAAATACGCCTTCTGGGTCACCTTAATCCAAAACAATCGAGCTTCATTCAATTCCAGAGTTGAGATTGGTCCAGAATTGATAGACGTGGTTGCGGGATTCGATATTCTCTTCGCGAGGAAGTGATTCGCTGCGCGTTTGCACACCGCTGTGACCCGGAGGAGAACTGATAATTTTGAATAGCGATCGACGAGATCCCAGACTTGAGGCAACTTCGCTGTTGCGATATGGGTCGACAGCCCTTTTCTTTCTTCGAGAGAAACGTCGTCTTCTAGTCGAGGAGTTGACGATGGCCAATTGACTGATGGCTTCGAGAGCCAGGATGGTCCGAATGTCCAGAGTTCCGAATTCTGGAGTTGCTCCGGGGATGCACCGCGGGACGCGAGATCAGCGGGATTTTCGGAGCCCGAGACATGATGCCACCGAGCGCGCGCGAACTCTTGAATTTCCGTGACGCGATTACGCACGAATTCTTTCCACCGCGAAGGGTGGCTTTTGATCCACGCGAGCGCGACTGTGGAATCCGTCCACAGATGAACCGGGGTGTTCGTGAGGTTGAGTGTCTTCTCCACATGACACATTAGACGGACGAGAAGGGTCGCGGCGCAGAGTTCGAGACGCGGGATTGTTATCTTCCTTAGCGGCGCTACCTTGGTTTTCGCGCACACTAGTGAGACGCGCACTTCGTGCGTGTTTATGTACGTTCGCGCGTAGATCACCGCGCCTAATGCGCTTTGAGAGGCGTCCGCGAACCCGTGAATTTCGAACCCGAGAGATGATGAACTTAACCCGATCCATCGCGGGATTGTGATAGAGGCGATGCCTTGGAGTTCCTGTAGGAATGTGATCCATCTTGATGCCGATGAATCGGAGAGCGGCTCGTCCCAGTCGAGACCTTGTGCCCACAGTTCTTGCATAAAGATTTTGGCTTTAATCGTGATCGGAGCAAGCCATCCGAGAGGGTCGAAGAGCTGCGCGGTTTGCGAGAGGACTTTTCTTTTCGTGAAGTCGTCTTGAACTTGATGAGCTTGTGGAGAGAACGCGAACGCGTCGATGTCTGGTCTCCACGCGAGACCGAGAGCCCGAAAAAATGGACCTTGATCGAGATTTAGATGCATGGCGATTTCTTGATCGTTCTGCGGGATGTCGACGAGAATTTCTGGGTGGCTTGACGTCCACTTCTGAAGTTTGAAGCCGCCCGCTTTGAGCAATTGATTTAGCTCGTTTATTTTCGAGCGACCTTGACGAATGTCCTCTGCGCCAGAGAGGATGTCATCGACGTACATGTTGTCGAGAATGACATGGCTCGCGAGTGGATACTGCTTACCTTCATCTTGCACTAGTTGATGCAGCACGCGAATCGCAAGATACGGAGCGCTCGCGAGACCATAAGTTACCGTCGTCAACCGATATTCTTCAACGGGCAGCCCTGGTTCCTCCCTCCAGAGGATTCGCTGCAGATCTTGATCATCCTCGTGGACCAGGATTTGTCGATACATTTTGACGATGTCTGATGAGAACGCGACTGGGTATTGTCGCCAGCGTGAGAGAACGTCCGCGAGGTCGGTCTGCACTTTCGGACCGACGAGAAGATTGTCGTTGAGAGAGTGTCCGAGATTGGTTTTTTGCGACCCGTTGAATACGACGCGTAACTTTGTCGTGGAACTACTGTCGCGCACTACACCGTGATGCGGGAGATAAAACACGCGGGAGCTGTCTTGAGGTGCATCGATAGCGCGATGCATGTGTCCTAGATCACGATATTCCCGAAGAAAGCTCGAGTAAGCTTCCTTGAGCTTTGAGTCGCTACCGAGACGTTTCTCCAACCGGAGGAGCATTTGATGCGCGGGAATGCGGGAATTGCCGAGCTCTACCGGATTGTCTTTGAGCGGCAGCCGAACCACGTAACGACCGGACGTGTCTCGCGATACCGTTTCGCGGAAGTGTTGCTCACAACGCTCGTCCTCAGCAGTTAGAGCGAGGGGCTTTGATACTTCTTCCTGCTTCCAAAACCGCTGCACGAGATCGAGCAGTTCGTGATCGAGAGAGCATTGGAAGCCTTGGACTGCGGTGTGCGAAAGGGTTGCTGCAGCTTCCGGCGGTACGCAGCCTGAGAGGACCCAACCGAACTGAGTCTCTTGGGCGATTGGAGTTCCTGGTGCTCCTCTTCGAACTCCTTGCGATATGATGTCGCTGTAGATGTCAGCTCCAAGAATTATGTCGATTTGACTCGGATGCGCAAAGCTTGGATCTGCGAGGTTGAGTCCTCGCAGATGAGGCCAATCTTCGACGAGAAGCCGAAATGATGGTAAAAATGACGTGAGTCGTGGAAGAACCAGCGCTTCTACCTTACATGAAAACGAGGTGTGACCTCGAGACTGGAGTTGCAGTGTCGCGATGCCGCGAGTCACTGCCGATCGTTGAGCTCCGACGCCGATGATCGGTATTGATGCTTGGTGTCGCGGGAGTCGCAATTGTTGAGCTAGCGATTCCGTGACGAAGGAACTCTCAGATCCTTGATCGAGCAAGGCACGAGCGACGATTGTTTCTCCAGTTTCGGGATTCGAGGCTTTCACCTGAACGGTGGCGAGAAGAACGGGAGATCGTTTAACCATCGGAGATTGAGCTGCGTGGTTGCTCACCTGAGATGCGCTGTTTGAACTGGGTGCGGGATGCGATGGTTGCGCTCCTGCAGCCTGTCCTTGCGGCGTGCCGCTGTTGGCAGATGTGGAGGCTGAGGACGAGCTTCGATGGAGCAGAGAGTGATGTCGACCGTTGCACGCGCGACATGTTTTGTCGGACCGACAGTCCTTCTGCTGATGCGGACCGAGACAATTGAAGCAGAGCCTTTTTGACGAAACTACTTCCTTTCGTTGATCGAGGGATTTGTCGCGGAAGGTCGGACAGAACGCGATATAATGATTGCCTTTGCAGCAGGCGCACGAGTGTTCTTTTGATTGCGCTGTGTGTGACCTTGTCGGCTGAGGGTTTGATCTGCCTTGCGAGGAGTGCGGCTTGCTCGACGAGGTTTGAGCGTGAGCTTGCTCCACGGCTTCGAGCGTGTGGATGCGACCGAGGAGGAAATCCTTGAGCTCCGTGAACGTGGGAGGCTCGAGTTTTTCGCTCACACTTTTTTCCCATTCTTCTAGGGATCCTGGGTCGAGCTTGCGAATCGTCATGTGTACGATGATGTGATCCCAATGATTTGCGGGATTGTCGAGAAGTTCGAGCGCACCGAGGACTTCGCAAGTGGTGCTGTGCAAGCTCTTGAGTTCCGAACACGATTTTTTTGTAACGCGAGGAATTGCGAAAAGTGTCGAGATATGAGAGTCGATCAAGAGTCGTTTGTTCTCGTACCGGGATACGAGAGTTTCCCAGGCTCGCGGGAAGTTTTCCGAAGTGAGAGCGATATTCTTGATGAGTTGCAACGGTTCATCGGTCAGACTTGTTTTAAGGTAGTGAAGTTTTTCCACTCCCGAGAGATGCGAATTTTCGCGGACTATTGATGTGAAGAGGTCGTGGAAGGACTTCCAGTCTGAGTAACTGCCCGAGAACACAGGCAATTCGATGCGCGGGAGACGTTTTGACGTTCCTCCATCTGTGACTTGGGGCGCTTCCGTTGTTGCCGTGTTGATTGCGGGAACAGGCTTTAGCGATTCGAGTAGATCGAGCATCGCTCCTTCCCCATTTAGAAATTGCTCCTCGCACTGTCCGTAGTAGTCTTTCGCGAAATACGCCAGTTTTTTAATCGCGTCGAGTTCATCACCTGTTGCCGCGTGTTTAAGTTCGTTAATTTTTTCGTGCGTATCTTGGAACTTCGTCCAATTCGATTTTAGAGCGTTGATTCGCGCCTGCACTGACCCGAGAGTGATTTTTGCTTCGCCAAGCTTGCGCAAGTTTTCGAGAGCACGAGAGATACGCCAGAAGAGATCGGTTTGACGTTCAACATATCTTTCGATCGTCATATTGATAAACTAGACACTGGTAAATTCACGCGACGAACTGAGTTTTCACGAACGGGATACACAATCACAATGATAGTTGCGTCGCGATACACACCTTGACACAGATGTTTACTCACAGAAACTGTAGGACACCGCTCGTTTGAATTTACCGGACGCGAATGATTTTTAACGATAGTTTCCGATAACGAGCTTTTCACTTATGATGCGGATATCAATTTGATAGATATGGACGATGCTTTCGTTTCACTCACTCTCTAATCCGTTTTCCCGTAAATCGCGATAACTTGAAGGATACGACGAGGTTCGCGACCAATCCGGCTCGAAGGACCAACAAATGTTTTGAGAGATGTTAAGGGATGCTGGATCATTGACGTAGGATCCGCGGATTAGAGTGAATGATCTGAAGTCAGGAAGCGGGATGATAAAATTAAAGACCTTGATTTCATTGAACAGAAAATCACCGATACTTTATTGACAAGTTGTGAGAACGAGACGAGGTAAATCGTGCGCGAGCGGAGCTTTAACTGCCTTTGTTCAAAAGGCGAGAGAATACATGTGGAATATATACATACAACGTTAAGACGGTAGATAATACATGTACAGCTGATCGGTTTACGAAGCGAAACGGACGGACAGCGAGATTTAAAGTATAGCGACGGAAAGGTAAACATTGCACGCGAGTGTGAGTACATGCGTGAGGACGAGTTTAAATAGCGAGATAGATAAGCGAGAGATGAGTGCGATATATTAGATTTTTATTTCGAACGTTTATCTATCTACCTTGCCGAAACACCAACATTTATATAACAGAACCATCGAATACCGCACAGCATAATACCGAATAGGTAAAATTTCCGAAAGATGTCTAAACAGACTAGCATAATACCGACAAAAAAAATACCGACTTTTCAATAGATCGAATATGAATAATCCGAAAGCTCAAAGTTCCGAACGTGTAATATACCGAAATCTGAAAAATCCCAAAAAATGTAATGTTGAAATGCCAAAATATCCATAATTGTTCAACGAACAGCTCTTCAATGATTAATACTTATACATATTCGGATATATTTGTATATACATAATTCTATCTATGTAATATCCGTTTTGTTCAATTTGTCTCAAGTTCCGGTTTGGCGATGTTAGGAGTGGGGGGAGTTACATTTTTCGAATATACAACTTTAGTAATGTTCACGTTAATTGACTGATTGAGTGTAAGTGATCAAGTGAAAGTGAGAGCTTCCACGAAATCACTTTTGTGCGTACAATTTGCCACACAAAATTATTGAAAATTACTGATGTGAAAAATTGCACCATCTGTTTACCTCACTCCCATCTGTGTATAATTCTTTCAAATCAGCTTTAAAAGTAGTTATAGGAAAAATGGTTCGGTATCAACAGATAAAATTTCATCAAATTAATATACCTGGAATTCAAAATAATTGTACAGAGCCAAAACTGGAATTGGATTGTCAAAAACCATTTTTCTCGGGGCAGAGGAAATTTAAAAAATGATAACGCAGGTAAGATTTTGTTAAATTTTTTTAATCTTTATTGTATTGATTTATTGCAACCATTCAGTTAGGATAGCTATAGGTATATTGTAACTTCCTGTATATGTTTCACCAGCTGAAGGCTGGTGAAATTATACTAGTTCGCGTGTGTTCTTTGTCACGGGTTATTTTTATGAATATTTGGAGCTCCTCTGGGGAAAGTTGAAAAAACCCTTAATTTACCCTGATACAGACTCGGATAGATTTTGCACTACCAGAGCTGCCTCCCTACAGACTTGGGATATGCTAGACTCAACAGACTAGGATAGCAATTATAGCTCTACCGTAGCTGTCCAGAATCTAGCTCACCGAAGCTGCCTTTTTACAGACTTGGGATATGTGTGTTCTCAGACTAGGGTACCAATTATAGCTATACCGTAGCTGTCCAACACACTCACCGAAGCTGCCTTTTAGCTATGAATAATTTTAAGTTTTATCTGAAAGAAATGATGAAATTTGTTAAGTTGGAAAATGAAAGAAAAAGAATCAGATTCCTGATTAATTAATGATTACTCAATCATTTCCTGTTTTTATTTTCTAGGTTGTGATTCTTTTCTCACTCTTGATTTATACAAAATTATAAGTTTTAATGCTAAACAAAACAATAATCGTGAATGATTGTATGAATGGCTATGAATGAAGTGAATGATGTGATTTCCTTATTTTTAACTTAATTCTATTTGAAGTTTTGCCTCAATGGCCGGACTTTCGTTTTCTTTTTGATTTTTATCTAAGTTTGTCTAGACCTTTTATTTGTTTGTTTGTTTGTTTGATTTTAAATTGATTTGAAATGGCGTTTTTTGGCTAAAACAATTCTGTTTTGAAATTTCTATTTATTTTATACTGCCGTTTTGGCTAGTATGATTTTATTTTTCTGAATTTAATCGATAAGTGATTTTTACTTTATTGATCTAAATTTTTGAGTCTAATTTGGAATTGAATTTTGATTATTTTGTTCTGAGTCGGTCGGCTGCTCTAGCTCGAGTCCGCTGATCATGCTTGACCAGCTCGCCTTTTATACTTTTGTTGAGTACACACAGATGTGTGGCTACCTTGGTATTGTACCACGTGGTACAATACCAGCCTGTTCATCCATGTTTGAAGTCGTCTATAGTATGTTCGTTCGGCTATAGGCCGAACACGTTACAATATGTTGTGGGGGGCTTCGAGCATTTCAGGCACTCTTCCACGGGCCTCCGCATAAAACAAAACCTTGATTTGGAGGCCTTCAGCTTTCACGCACTATACATTTTGGTCCTGTAAGATAAAAAAAATCTTCAGCGTATGCAATAAATAGGTTTTTCGAATGAAAAATGGGAAATATATAGTATAACTTCATTGTTGACAAGGTAAAAAAATTTCACAAATTAATTCAGTTTTTCTGTATTTTGCAAGCATTTTTACTATTATTTTATAAGAACTATTATTTTTATAAGAATTTAGAACTTGATTGGAAGATTGGTGCATACGAAAATCGACAACTGTTCATGACCAATGCTTCTTGTAGTTGCTTTAGCCAAACGATCAATATAAACTGTAACGGAGTTTCAGAGCTCAACTCCGCACCCTACGGCGTTCCTCGGATAAAATACTAATTTAAAGAAAATTTGAGATAGTGTTGGGCGCCAGACACGGGAGTGTCGTTTTCACAGAAAAATCAAAGTAAACTATAGCGGTATTCAATAAAAGACTCGATTACCGGAACGACGGCCTTAAAGCTCCGGTTAGCTCAGATTTACAAAGATAAGAGTAGAGTGGGTGGATTCACCTTACTACAATATAAAATATAAAACACCAGATTTAAATTCGTTCAATGAAATCCACGATTTCGTATATTGTTCTCAGTTTCTAGGTGCGATAACAAATTGATCTGCGGTAACTACTGAGATATTCAGTTATAATCAGAGATATCAAATTACATCGAAATAGTGACTAGAATAACAGTAAAGAATAACAGCTGGAAAATGACGGTTGGAATAATACTTAGAAATTACTGATTTTACAAAGAAAAGAATATTATATTATTGAGCTGTATTCCGCAACGCAGCGGTATAAAAAAACGTAAACACGCCGGTTAGCTAGCGAGAGCCGAAGAAGCGATATAATACAAGCTAAACTACTTTCCAGGCTACGTATCACCGAGCGATACGATACTCTATAGCAAATCTTCTAACGCGGCTCGCTAGCGATATTACTTATTATTTGACGATACAGGACTCAATAAATAATTCGGAGTAATCTATGGTAGACGATAAACTAATTAATTATAGCGCAGAACTGAGGGAACTTATTATAACACAGTATATCAAAATGAACAGATCAATTATAGCACAATAATCAAATAAATCAGGTAAATCAAAGAAATCAAATAAAGAAATAATAGAACAAGATAATAAATGAACAACTTAAAACTATGACTAACTACGTTCAGCCAACCCTCGGGGAGTTGGAATATAAGCGACACACCATGCACTAATATTCTAATTAATTACTAATAAACTACTAAATCAGAGATAGTGATAAATCAAAGAATTAGATATTCTCAAAGCGAGAATTAAAGCAAGAACAAGCTCTCAAATATCATTAACAAATCATACGCGAAGCAAGCAAATAGATTAGACTAATTGAAGCGGAAAAATATAGAACAAACTAGATATTTGAATCAACTACAGCCAATTATGAGATGCCTTCACTGAATTTCTTTATCGGAGGTAAGAAGCGACGGCGTGGCCCGTAGGCTGCACGCGGTACAAAAGAATCTAATTTAATCAAACAAAATAGAAATTCAGATCTAGTATCGTGGCGTTATTAGCTATTTTAGATCATAGAGATCTTACCTTATTGAAGAGCGGCTTGTAGCACACTTTTAACTATTCTTTAACTTTTTAACTTATTAACTTTACTTAGTTTGAATTTACTTTTAGCTTTACGGCGAGAGAGGTTTGGATTGGCGTCTAGCTTTGACTAGGCGAAACGTAGAAGTGATGAGTCCAGGCTGTGGCTCGGTACGCTTCGGCGATATTCCCGAAAATCGAGAGCCTATCAGGAGCGGCTAATCAGCTCATTGGCCCTGCTAATAACGCTCGTCGAACGACCAGCTCGTCAGCTGACCGTCTCCAGGTGTCATCTTGTTGCCGGACGTTAGGCGTTAGGTCTTGGTGCTTCCTTGCCGTAGAACCACCGTTTGGCGATATTTCAGCGGCGAGATGATGGCAGGAGGATGTGACCTTGGTTCTTGCTCTGCGATACCGTCCAAACGCTACCAACCACATCGGATATACTCCACAGCGGTTATCTCTTCCAGATAACCCGTCTGTAGACTGCTGGCAGGCCTAGGTGTTCCTCCTGGACCTCCACCTTGCCCTAGCCAGAGTACGCGGGACACTATTCCTGTCCTTTCACGCGCCATACGTCCTTCAGCGATAACGTTACTGCACTGGTCCTTATGCCAGACCTTTCGTGAGTCGGTAATGGTAGGTTGGAGCGGGTGATGGAAGCTGGCTGTACTCGTCGTATCAGCCAGGTGCTGGGTAGCAAGATGCATCGGCTGGCAGGAGACTTTATGTGAGTCCTGTTCACTGCCTAACGATATTAGGCCAAGGTCTACAGTCCTCCTTGTAGATGTTGCGGTACTATCCGCGGTACTGGATCCTGTACCGGATTTCATACCGTCCTGGTCATCTCTGAAGCGGAAGTTCTTGCAACGGAAGTTCGGGATCGTCGTCTTCGTTATCGTCTTTTCCTCTCATTCTCTCTCTCGCGGTACATTAACAGAAAAACACTTCAAATTAGTCTAATTCTATTATTTATTACTAGGTGTGTCACTTGTATCCCGAGGGTCTAGACGTTGATACTCTCTCTCTCGCGATATGACTAATAAAAAGATGTAATTTAGCTACTCTTGTGACGGCAGCTAATCTGCAACGTCACAACTCCTCCCTCCTAAAGGGAGGCCTAGGCAAAGGCAAGGCCTCTATGTCATAGCTAGACCACAAGCGATACAAGCAACTTCATAATTGACTGAGCACAATAATTAACACAGAGATGGAAAAGATAGATTACTTACGTAATTGGCAGCGAGTTCTGGCGATATTTACAGAATCATCCATGGTGTGGCTACTGAACGAGAAGCTGTATTAAGTTGTTCTTTACTACTATCAAAATACTAACCATGCTTAGATAGCGAGATGCAAAGATGTTATCTGCGGCAAGTGGCTCGAAGACTAAACTTTTTAGACATGCTAAAGAAGACACTCCTTAGGAACTTGCAAAATCAAACATGAGAGATAGTAATAGAAGAAAATAGAAGAAATTAGACAAAAAAAAAAATAGAGAATTAATACTAGATGGTTCTGACTTACTGACGACGAATCTGCGAAAGAAAAACTTACATAATACCTAAGAGATAAATGTTTTGGCTTAATACTAGGGATCACATTTTGATAGGAGAGACAAAACCGGAAAACGCTGGATGGATAACGTTTTATGAGATATTTATTCGGCGGTACTACACCTCCGCGAAGCGGCCTTATGGTTAACTTAGTCACTACCTCGAGGGTGGCTTAGGGCCATAGTCATAAGGCGGTTATCGCTTGGCGGTACGGGGGGCGGTACGCGGTAGAGTCGCCTGGTGGGTGTTAGTACCAGTTTCCCTGGCAATACGGGCATTCGGAGCACTTATACCCCGATAATCCACACCGGTAACAGTAGGCATGGTCCGGCTTCCCGGCCATGGGACAAGCACGGTGTTGATGACCGTGTTGGTGGCAGCACCAGCAGGCACCGTACGGAGCGTGCCAGTTAGGAATCGGCGGCGAAGTGTCGTACGCGGACCGGGCAGGTGCGTGACGGCGCGCGGCGGCCGGCTGGGTGGTTGTAGCCGTACGCGGTATCTTTGTGGGTGGCTGTTCGGTGGTTCTTCGAACCGTCGGTCGCGCGTAGGAAGCCGGAGGAGTCTCGAAATATGGGCCTTCGCGTACCGAAGTGAACTTGGCCCCCCAATATATGCCAAATCAAAAAAAGTTTCTGCCATCGATTGTCCTCCGTTTGCCAGCGTTTGCCGTATATTTATTTTCGTTTGCCCCTTCTAACTTCGAAAGTTATCCGTTTTCAAAAATCGGGGGGGCCAACTTCGCCAATTCGGCCCCCCAACATATGCGAAATCGATTTTTTTTTTTGCCATCGATTGTTCTTTGTTTGCCAACGTTTGCCATATCTTTATTTTCGTTTGCCCCTTCTAACTTCGAAAGTTATCCGTTCTCAAAAATGAGGGGGGGCCAACTTCGCCAATTCGGCCTCCCAACATATGCGAAATCGGATTTCTTTTTTGCCATCGATTGTTCTTTGTTTGCCAACGTTTGCCATATCTTTAGTTTCGTTTGCCCCTTCTTACTTTAGGAGTTATTCGTTCTCAAAAATCAACTTCACGAAATTGGCTCGAGTTTTGGAAATATATATGTATCTATTTTTTTTTCGTGCCCCCTCTTTTGAAACCACCGACATTAGCTGGTAAATTAAACTATGAAACTCACGACCCCAGGGTGTGCCACGGGGAGGCTGCGCGGTAGGATTTTACACCCCTTTTTTTTCTTGTATTTTTTTTTTTTATTTTATTTTTATTTTTTTATTTTTTTTTTGTTTTTAAATTTTTATTATTTTTTTTCCCATTTTTTCTGCGTTTTTTTTTTTTACTTTTATTAGGTTTCTATTTTTTTCCCCCGTATTTTTTTTTTATTCTTATCATTTTCATTTTCTTGTTACTCTTTTTGTTTTTTGAATAAATTCTTTTCAGTCATTCAACCAGACGGATGCAGGCGTACATACATCTCATGATACTTTTATTCTCATCCTACTTTGTAGTACCTGTATATGATGGATTATTAAGGTGCTTTCCCCAGGCGATTCCACCAGACCTGAAAACATTGGGAAGAAGGTGTTATTAAACGGAATATCTCTGTCTGGGCATCGAAATCAATGAAACAAGCTCTGTAGCGCAATTTTATGCGTGATTGCGAACACGTACGGCGAAAAAAAAATATTTTTTATAACACGGGCATGAAATGGGCCTTCTTTCATGCTTGTCGAGAGGGGGGGAAATCACGTGTTTCGACCGTGAATACCGAATATCCAACAGCGGGAGGGAATGTACATTCCCTCCCGCTCCAACGGCAAATCTTGGATCTTTCTTTTTTTATAAATAAATTATTATTAATTATTATTAATTTTTTTTTTTTAATTAAAAATTTTTTTTTTTCTTGTCTTCCCCCATTCGATCGACGCGCATCAAAGAAGGCCCATTTCGTGCCCTTCTTATAAAAAGTACAGTGTGCATCTAGGGGGGGATGGCCATTTTCCCCTCCTAGATACACAATATACTATTTTTTACGCGAAAATAGAGAAGATATTCATGTAAAACGGCTTTTTAAATGTTTTACATGGATATCTTCTCTATTTTTGCGTAACAAAAAATATTTTTTTGGCCGTACGTGTTCGCAATCACGCATAAAATTGCGCTACAGAGCTTGTTTCATTGATTTCGGTGCCCAGACAGAGATATTCCGTTTAATAACACCTTTTTCCCAATGTTTTCAGGTCTGGTGGAATTGCCTGGGGAAGCACCTTAACTGCACTTAAAAATTATGAAATATAGTAAAAAGAATTATAACGAAAATGTGGCAATACCGATATCACTTTTTGTCAATCCTTCAACCACACAGATATATGCGCATAGAGCATGCATCTCGCAATACTTTCTATTCTTATCTTATTTTGTAGTACCTGTATGTAATGGATTATCTAACTGCACTTAAAGAGTATGTAACATAGCGATAAAGACTATAACGTAAGTACGATAAAACATGTTTTTTTTTTCAAGAAATTGTCACGCTGGAACTATGCTTCGACATTTTGGATAGCGAGCGACTTCGTGTTGGAATATTTGTTAGATACGCCCTACATTTAGATTACAGTTATTCGGATATCTTGACATAAGCGATAATCACTGGCTTCACAAATACTTTGGCTAAAGATGTTTGTGGAATATATACTGCTTTTGATTTAAGACTGTCGCGCTCTTCCCACGCTCCAGTTAGTCTTCGACAAAAAGCGATATAATGCGCTAGACCACCGACGATTTTACTTGGTATAGAATGGATGATGCCTATCAAGTTATACGTCGTACCATTCACCAAGACTGTACAAGGTATTTCGGAAAGTGCAACATTGTTTCCAGCTTTCGGGAACCCAAGCAACCTAGAGAGCTTACTCATGAATGCGTGTTCCGTATCAATGAATAAATGCTTCTCTGGCGTTCTGTTAACGATGGCACGCTTCGTGCAAGTTTCACAATACAGTATAGGATTCGAAAAGCAATCGTCGATACTATCTTGAAGGCCTGTTCTCAACCCTTTTAGATGAATCGGCTTCGATGTAATTTGTAAGATTGGGACGCTGCTCCGTACTTCTTTTCTGCAGACTGGACAGTAGCCTTCATCAAACGCGCTAGGGAATTCGGTCAGAGACTGTTGAAGAAAAGTCGAAATATTGCAGGCACAATCTATCGTACTTCCATGTTTATCCAGCAATGTAGATAAAAAGACAGCCCTCTCTACGTACCAGTTCTTACTCAGTCCATTCAAGGTATAATCCAATATCAGACGGAAGAAAACAAGGTTTCCGTGATCGGTTTCCACCGCTGATTTGTACGCCTTGGAGTCAGAGCATGCTGTTGCCATCAGTTCAACGGATGAATCACATGGACACGTGTAAGTCAAGTGAACTTTGGCTTTATCTATTTCGACCGTGCCACCATTTCGAATATTACTATCTCTTCTTCGTCGCAACGGGCGGTTGTGAATATATTCCACATCTGGACAAGGCTGTAGATACTTTCCTCTTCTAGGCATACGCGGTTTAGGTAGTTCGGAACTGTCACATTGAACTTTTCCGATTCCTATATTTTGACCAGTCTTATTATTTCGATTTCGCCAGGACTCTTCTTCTTGGAGATAATCGAATGAATCAGAACGTACACTAACGTCTGATTCACTGATTTCTGCGGCTTTGTATTTTTCCACATCGAACGAATCGTTATCGACATCCTCGTGCAAACTGATACTGAACTTTCGTGAAGTTCCGTTGCCTACATCTTCTGTGGGACATGTAACATCATGAACAATCACATCAGATTTGTCCACATTGTCCACCGTTTGCGATTGGTTTAGACTAACGTCGGTGTTAGTAGATGCTGTCATATCGCCTAGGTCATCAGTGGAATCCTGATGCAAATTCGGATTTATCATTGTGTTCACATGCTTATCGATTTGGGATATTGCGGCGTTATACGCCGCTCGTTCGATCTTACACATGGCCGCGATGGAACGCATGTGTTTGATCATGAATTTGTCCACTCGGAGCGGCTTACCTTCGTCACTCAAGATGTTATTTTTCAGGATGTTGAAGTAATTCTCTGACCTGGCAGACGTGGCGGTGTTGTGTTTTGTTCCACTTATCTCTGACATCACATTAGTCCATAAGGGAAAATACTGACAAAGCCGTAAAAATGGTGTTACGAATTCGGGGCAATTATACGGATTAACTCGTTCGAGTTTTTCAGACTCTTTGGCTATACCTTCAGCATAGCCTTTGATATTGCTGAAATTTGGTAAGTCCGTGCTTGATGCATCATCTAGAGATTCGAAGAGTTCGGCCAATGGATGGCCATCGGAATCTGCCTCACTTTCTTCAACCGAAAACGTTCGGATAGAATCTAGAAGATACGTTTGACGACTACTGCATTCCGAATTATCACCGTCATTGATGCACAGTGCAACCACAAGCAAAGCAGTTACCAATTTTTCGAAGTCTTTTCGGGTTATGGACGTGGTCATTATTCCAATGCATCGAAGATAGAAATCTTTCACCCTCGACGGTTTACCTTTGAAGCACTTCCACCTGGTAACCATTTTAATAGCGTGTGCAATATCAACGCGTACGTAACAGCGTGGTTTGATGCTTGGTGCCTTTATTGCGGAGAGACAGCGAAGACACATTCTTACGTACGTCTTGAGACTGCATTCATTGAATGAGAGGCAAATCCCATTCAACAAGGCTAGTGAGAAGTCAGTAACCGTTTCTTTAGGAATGGGGAAACCGCAGCGGATCCACTCTCTCAGCGCATACGTGATCATATTTGCATCCTGCTTTTCGGACAAAAATTGAAGGACTGGTAGGATTCCCGCTGTACCTTTTACTACGCCTTGATACAAAAATATTGCACCAGAACGTCCGTTTGGTCGAGTCAATGCTTCCACAATCGAACCTGTGGCATCAAAAGTTACGGGTACCCCACTCTTTATGAGATCTTTGTACAGATCTAGCTGCTCTGGGGACCAGTACATGGAATGAAATTTATCCAATGCGATCTCCCTTATCGTACCGGAAAATTCGACGTTCGTCTTTAAGGCTTGTAACGATTTTATAGGATCAGTCACCTTATGCACGCCTAATGCTTTGTCTTTCGCTTCTTGTCGTGCCTTATTTGCTACTCGCAAATTGTACAAATGAGGAGGTTCTTCGTCGCCGTAATCCATATCCTTTGTGGCTTCGCAACGCCATGCAGCAGGTTTTTGATATAGCAATTTTTGTTGAACCTCTAATCTCTCTTCACCAGCTAAGGGGCGTTTTCTGGTATGTGGTATCCCTCTAGTGTCGGAAGTTGTGACGGAAATACGAACCTTTTGCCCTTGTTTTGGTTTATTCAAACAGTGGCCAGTGAAATCGTTACCGCATTCTTTGCACTTTCCTTTTATTTTAATGTATACCTTCTTTTCATTATCATATACTTTAGCTCTTTTAAAAGTATATGCACAAGGCAATTTGGTTTTCTTGTAACAGAGTTTATGCAATATGCTTGTCCACCCTTTTCTTAGTATAAAATACCTACGTCTGTTCCCGTAACGACCTTTCTCGTTATACACCACAGAATGGGGCCGCATTTTCTTCCATGATGCAGGGTCGATATCTACGTCGTAGAACAGGTCAGGACACTTCTGTAGATTCTTTGGGACAACCGCGGTGTCATCGATTTTGAAATTAACATGTTTACAATCAGAAACATTTCCCGAGGTGTCCATGGAATTATCATACGAACCTTCCGTACTTTCATCTAATGTTGCCATTGACAAGCGAGTACCACCGTGTTGACTTTTACAACCGTGTTCGATTTCGGTCTCAGAATCGTCATTCGCATCTTCCGGATTTTCGTTTGGCATTGACATTCCACGGTTTTGTGTAATTTTAGTTAAAATATCCCCGCGGTTTTGCTTAATACGTAAATAAAGATTGTCAACTTTTATTAAATCGTCAAGTGCCGTACATGCTTCTTTCCAGATAGGATGGTTTCTCGGTCTCAAGTCGAAATCGTCTTTACCTGTTATTTCGAAAAGATCCATGTGTGAAATCTTTTCCACAATAAATTGTGCTGAGACTGTGGCTACAGCTGGCATAATTAAATATTGCAACAGCCAGATTCCTGGCTATAGCTGGCAGTTACAACGTATCCGCACCGCTTATATCTCTTCCGCATCTAGCATAGAAACGTCGTCGGCTGAGGCCCTGCGCGTGAAGCTGATTGCGTGTCGCAAGAGATATACGGACCTATAGAGATCGAGCTCCGCTGTAGTATCAATGCCCGATTCGAGGCGAGGCGAGCGTCGCTGTTGAACGATCAGCGGCGGAGGGGAGAATATTTGCGAAGACGATGCGCGCGCATATACAGACCCGAGTACTCGAGCAGGGACTGGAGCAGATATGTACTATACATAGCATAGCGTCGGGCCTGTTTGAACCCGCAGCTTACTGACGAGGGGCGCGGAATGGTAGAAGTTGAGTGGGTTGAATGATAGGAAACGAATTATTGGGAAATACAGTGATTCTTCGTAGCGGAAACTGTCCTTCACAACTAAAACAAATTCCGGCAAACATTGAATCGACCCTATATACTGGAAAGTACACTCCGTAAGAGTGAATATTTAGTTATCAGCGAACCAAAGTTTCATGCAAGCGAATGAACCAGTTCCTCATTTGATCTGTCAAACATATTTTTTATGTATGGTATTGTAATATGTTCCACAACACCCTGAACTAGAAAACAGTCACCTCAATCACAGAAAAGATACATAATTTGACAACAGCGCACAAGAATAAATTATAAAGAGCATGTTCTTAATTTGATACTACTTTTCGAAAATCATTATGACGAGCAATTAACAAGATTGACAAAAAATGATATAGGTATTGCCACACTTTCGTTATAATTCTTTTTACTATATTTTATAATTTTTAAGAGCAGTTGATACTTCATCATATACAGGTACTACAAAGTAGGATGAGAATAAAAGTATCATGAGATGTATGTACGCCTGCATCCGTCTGGTTGAATGACTGAAAAGAATTTATTCAAAAAACAAAAAGAGTAACAAGAAAATGAAAATGATAAGAATAAAAAAAAAATACGGGGGAAAAAAATAGAAACCTAATAAAAGTAAAAAAAAAAAACGCAGAAAAAATGGGAAAAAAAATAATAAAAATTTAAAAACAAAAAAAAAATAAAAAAATAAAAATAAAATAAAAAAAAAAAATACAAGAAAAAAAAGGGGTGTAAAATCCTACCGCGCAGCCTCCCCGTGGCACACCCTGGGGTCGTGAGTTTCATAGTTTAATTTACCAGCTAATGTCGGTGGTTTCAAAAGAGGGGGCACGAAAAAAAAATAGATACATATATATTTCCAAAACTCGAGCCAATTTCGTGAAGTTGATTTTTGAGAACGAATAACTCCTAAAGTAAGAAGGGGCAAACGAAACTAAAGATATGGCAAACGTTGGCAAACAAAGAACAATCGATGGCAAAAAAGAAATCCGATTTCGCATATGTTGGGAGGCCGAATTGGCGAAGTTGGCCCCCCCTCATTTTTGAGAACGGATAACTTTCGAAGTTAGAAGGGGCAAACGAAAATAAAGATATGGCAAACGTTGGCAAACAAAGAACAATCGATGGCAAAAAAAAAAATCGATTTCGCATATGTTGGGGGGCCGAATTGGCGAAGTTGGCCCCCCCAATTTTTGAAAACGGATAACTTTCGAAGTTAGAAGGGGCAAACGAAAATAAATATACGGCAAACGCTGGCAAACGGAGGACAATCGATGGCAGAAACTTTTTTTGATTTGGCATATATTGGGGGGCCAAGTTCACTTCGGTCCTTCGCGTTCGTATCTATCCCGTGGTAGGGGGGTAGTCTTCAGCCGGAAGCCAGCGCCAGGCACCGTCAGTGGTTGGCAGTCCATCGGTTCCGGCTCCGGGGTTAGCGGGGTCGGCGGTGGAACCGGCGGGTTAGTCGTATTGTCTCGAGACGCAGGCCGTTGGAACCCAAAGTCGGCATCCTTCACGTTAATAAGCCGGCGAGGCAGCGGACTTGGCGAACGGTCCGTAGACCGTGGGATGGGGCCTCGGGGCGGAGAGGTCGCGAAAGTGACTCGACGCGTCTGGGTTGCCACGTCCCTGGTGGTGGCCAAATCTCTCTCAGTTTGAGTGGAGACATGCCACCCGGTGGCTCGTCTGGTTTGAGTGGCTGCGGTACTGGTTGACGGAACCGCTCGGGTCGTCTGCGTGGCGGTTTCGGAGCTAGTCGGCGGTATCGTTTGCACCCCGGAGTCACGAACGTCGGGGGCGTACCGAGCTTGACCAGTGTAGAGGGGGTCGGGTTCCAGCCGAACGGCCCGCACGGCCTCGGTTATAGCCACCCCTATGCCCGGGTAACGTTCCTCTATTTCCGTTACTTCCCTCACAAACGGTACTAGGTAACGGAGAGCTCTGGGGTCCATCCACCAGTCCTCCATGGTTAGATGGTCAATCGTCTGGAGTGGTGGTTGCGAGATCGTAGCGGTATTTGTCTATGGAACAGGGGGGATCACCGATCGATATAATTTCAGATCTTTAACATGAATTTTCCCAACCACTTTCCCACTACGTATGTCGCTTACTTTATGCACTACAGGCGATAGGAGGCGGGAGATGCGGAAAGGACCGTGGAACTTGGGTGCCAGTTTGGCTGCGATATGCTGGGAGGCGGAGGATAACACATGATGTCGTTTCAATACTAGGTCTCCAACTGCGAAAGTTGGGGGGCGGTGTCGTCGATTATATTGCTTTGATTGACGTTGGTACGCTTTATCAAGGTTGTCGGTAACCCATTCTTGCAGCAGCTGTAGTTCCTCCATCCGTTCAGCCCAGAGTTTTGGCGGTAGCGGAGCGACAGCGAGGTTTTCGTTCGTTTTATGCCGTAGCGAGTTGATCGGTTGTGGTACGCGCCCGAAGTTTAGAAAAGCGGGACTAGTTTCGATCGAAGAGTGATAAGCGGTGTTATACGCGAAGCGGAAATCGTTGAGATGTTGATCCCACTCGCGGTGATCTTTTTCTAGGAAGGAAACAATCATAGTTTTTAAGACACGATTGACCCTTTCCACAGGGTTTGCCTGAGGGTGGTAGGGCGGTGTGGTGCAGTGTGTTATATTATAAGTGGTGGCTAGTTCTTTCACTGCCTTGTTATTAAATTCCGTGCCGTTATCCGTCAACAAAACCTGTGGTACTCCCCAGCGAGAAATTATCAAATCTTTAAACGCGTCGCTAATGGCTTTACCCGTGGCTTTTCGAAGCGCGCAACACTCCACCCATTTAGTATAAAGATCCTGAAAGACGAGAATATAAGCGAAACCTGCGCGACTCGGCGGAAACGGGCCCATGATATCGGTGGCTACGATAGTCCAAGGTTGTTCGATCACACGGTGACCCATGAGGCCGGCGGGAGCTAACTGACTGACTTTGCAGCGCTGACAAGTCTCGCATTGTTTAACATACCGGGTGACATCGCGGAACATACCAGGCCAATAGTAGGAAGTAGCTAGGCGGCGGTATGTTTTATCAACACCGAGGTGTCCGGCTTGTGGTTCGTCGTGAGCTTCGCGTAATACTTGATCCTGTCGATCAGCTGGTAGGACCAGCTTCCATGCTTCTAAGTCAGTAATTAATTTGCCAAGCATCGGATCTTCACGGTAAAAATATAATTCGTCGTTCTCGATCTTCCAAGCGGGATATTTATTAGGTAGAGTGACTACTTCGTGTTTTCGACGTTCGTACCAAGGGATCGGCGGGGGTACAACTGCGGCGACGATTTCTGGAATGCGAGATAGAGCGTCGGGTACATCATTCAAGGCGCCTTTGCGATATATTATCTTAAAATCGTAACCTAGTAATTCCAAGGCCCAGCGTGCTAATCGACCAGTCGGGTTTTTATGATTATGCAGCCATTGCAGACTGCTGTGGTCGGTGACTACAGTAAAGCGGTAACCTTCAATATACGCGCGGAATTTTTGGATGGACCAGATAACGGCGAGACATTCTAGTTCGGTCACGGAATATTTTCGCTCGGCGTCTGAGAGCGATCGGCTTGCGTACGCGATAACATATTCTAGCTCATCGCGAGTCTGAGTCAGTACTGCACCTAAACCTACGATACTAGCATCGGTCTGTAAGGTAAATGGTAAATCGAAATCGGGACAAGTCAAGGTCGGTGCACTTGTTAAATTATCTCGGAGGGCTTCAAACGCGAGCTGTTGTTCGACTTCCCATACCCAAGGCTGTGCCTTTTTGAGCAAGCGTGTAAGAGGTTCGGAAGTCGCGGCGAAATTTGGGATAAAGCGGCGATACCATGAAGCCATGCCTAAAAATCTACGCACGAGCTTGACGTTAGTTGGTATTGGATAGTTAATAACTGGTGCAGTTTTATCCGGATCGACCTGTAATCCGTTTTCGTTTACAATGAAACCAAGATACTTTACTTCTGAGCGACAGAATTTGCTTTTCTCCGGATTGATGGTTAAGCCAGCGGTATGAATGACTTTTAATACTTTTCTGAGCCAAGCAAGATGCTCTTCAAAGGTCTTAGTTGTGATGATAATATCATCGAGATACGCGAAAGCATGCGGATCCATATCCGGCCCGATCAACTGATCCAATAACCTTTGAAAGGTGGCGGGAGCGCCGGTTAAACCGAAAGGCATTCGCGTGAAGTGAAAAAGTCCTTTTCCCGGAACTATGAAGGCCGTAATTTCTCTACTGTCCGGTGTAAGCGGTATTTGAAAATAAGCCTGACTCAGATCGATGGTAGAAATGTACCGAGCGGATCGTAACTTGTCGAGGATCGCATCCATGCGCGGTAGCGGATATGCATCGCGTTTCGAGACGTTATTTACTTGTCGGAAGTCAATACAGAAGCGGTATTTGCCATTAGGTTTTTTAACCATGACTATCGGACTGGCCCACTCACTGTGTGAGGGTTCAATTATACCTGCCTCTAACATTTTATCAACTTCTGCGTCTATCGCTTCTTGGATTTTAGGCGATACGCGGTAGCAACGCTGTCGTATAGCGGGGTGATCTCCGACATCGATCCGGTGAGAAGTTAAGTTAGTAGCTCCGAGATTCTCTGGCATTGGCGGTACTTCTGATTTTAAAAATTGTTCGAGCTCTAGCACCTGTTTTTCGGATAAAGTCACGATACCGTTGCACGAGAGGTGCGTTATACTTGTGGCAACGTCGTCGAAATTAAAAATTTGGGTCGGATCGTCTTTAAAATACCAGGTAGCTGCGGAAAAATCGACTACCATTTTTAAGTCGCGAATGAAATCTAATCCAATGATGCAAGGGAAACCTAGATTCTGTAGTGTGCGGGCGGTAATCTCAAAGTGACGGCCGCGGAGTTCGATTGGTAACTGCACTTCGCTCATAAGCTCGGTTGTTTGACCGGCGGCTAAATATACGGTACGATTCTGAGTATTATGAAGCGGGAGATCTAATGATTTTATTAATTCGATGCCTCTGGTACCCAGGAAGGTGCGAGAGGAGCCGGAGTCAAATAACGCGTCTAGTGAATACCCGTGAATCTTAAACGTGATGAACAGCATAGCCTGATGAGCGGAAGTTTTTATCGGACTACTATACAAGGTTTCTAATTTTTCAAAGCGCGATAGGTGGTCCTGTAATTCAATATTTGGTAATTCGTCGGGTGGGGAGGTAGTTTCCGTAGTTACCCGATCCAACGGCTCCCCATTTAGTTTTCCGCGCATTTTCGCGGGCAGGTAGCTTTAGTAACGTTAGGGTAGCCACAGCGGTAACAAAACAGCGTACGCGGCTCTTTACAGTCGGGAAAGCGATGACCGGCTTGGTGACAATTAAAACATAACTGTGGTCTCCGAGTACGACCTTCGCGTGCGCTTGGCGGTTCGGTTGTTGGTGCAGCCGCGGCGTTAGCGATATTTGGCTCTAAAGTGGAGTCTACATTTTCCGAGGTTGAGGTCTGGTTGGTAGCGGTATTCGCGGGCGACTTCTTTTTCGCGGGTTGTGTGACTCTAGGGCGCGGTGTTGGCGTTCGAGCGGCATTTATTAACTCGTCTATTTCGTCCGGTGAATCTATGGCGGCAATTGCGTGTCTCGGCTTGGGAGCGGTATTCTTCGAAGCGCGGTAGGCTAGTTCCGGAATCATAGATTTCTCGGGTGTTGGTGGTGCCTTATAACGACTCGCGCAGCGAAAACTGACTTCCAGCTGTGACGTCAGCTGTTCTAAGTGAGCGATGTTTCGGAGTTCGTCGCGCCTAATCATCACCTGATAACGCGGTAGCAGATTATGGTACGCGTAATCTAGTCTTTCTTCTTCCGGCCAGGGTGATCGTAGCCTGCCGAACAGAGCTTTTAAGCACGTGAGATAGTCCGAGGCGGGTTCGTGCTCGCCTTGCGTTCGATTGTGAATTTCCTCCCTAATCGAGAACTGGAGATCCGCGTTTGCGAACCTTCGTCGCCAAGCATCTTCGAAATCTGCGAAAGTTCTCCAAGCGGAACATTCGCCGCGATACCAGTACAACGCGATACCGGATAAGAAGAACGGAATGCTATTGAGGATGTCCTCGTCACGAATTTGTACTATTTTTCTACCCTCTTTAATTCTCATTAAGAAGGCTTCGCCGTCTTCGCTACGCTCGCCCGAAAACCGTAGATTCCATTTTCGCAAAGCTTCGAGTGCGGCTATCGCGGAAGGAGTGCGGGAATCGTTAGCCGGGTGTCGACGCGGGCGCGGAACCGGCTCACGTACTTGCGGAGACCAATAATAATTAACCTGGTCCGCTGGTCCAGGGAGATCCTCGTCGTCAAAATCTCGTCGCCAAGGTCGTTCGCGTGCGTAAAACTCTGGGTCAGGAGACGAAGCGCGAAGTCTAGCCTCTCTGCGAGGTGGTGGTAGGTCGTGACTTTGGTATCTAGGCTCTGGTCGAAATCGCGGGACCTCGCGATCGCGGTACCTAACCTCCGGTCGAAACTGCGGTATGTCGTGCTCGCGGTACCTAGGACGATTGTTAGGCTGGTAATCTTCCCGATATTCTTGATTTTCGCGCGGTGGTAAGTCGTCATCGTCGGGATATTCGACCTGGTAGGCCTCATATCCAGCGGAATATTCGCGCGGCCCTGGTCTATCTGCAGCTCGCCGCTGTTCGTGGTAGCGGTAGTCGTCATAATACGGATCACGCGGCGGCTCGTACTCGAAAGGACGATCTCTAGTTGGTAGCGGTGACCTAGGTGGTTCTCTAAGTATCGGTCTACTAGGAGCTCTTCCCGGTGTATAACCAGCTGTACCTCGAAGTCGCGGTCGCGATATTTGAAAAGCATCTAAATCCAGGCTAGCGTTTGGGTTTCGCGGTACAAACGGTCGGCTGTCGGGATTTCTGCCAGCTACATTATTTTCGCGGGGTGGAGGTGCGGTATTCGCCGCGGTATTAGGAGGAGGTGTCGACCGAACTGCGGGACCTGGGTCGAGCGCTACGTTTGCTTCTATCGGACTAATATTTTCAGGCGGTAATTGATGCGAGGGATCTACCGATGCTGAATGCTCTGGATCAGACGAAAGAGTTCTTCTGCCTTCGTCACCAGGTTGGTGGGAGTGAGGAGATTGCTGACTACTTTCGTCTTCCCCAGGCGGCTGGGGTATTCCCCCTTCCTCCGAAGAGTCTTTTAGCGACATGTCTACGCGGGTTGCCTTAAAGGAAGCTATTAAACGTTCGCGTAACTCTGGTGCTGAACCGTCGGTTGGAAGATTGCGACGCGATAACACTAGCTTAAGGGTGCTTTCAGATATTAATTGTACCCAATCGTACTCGCCAGAACTTTGTGACATATAATTATGGCGAACTAATTAGGTGGTAGCGATATCTAACGGACAGATTCAAATTTGAATCGGTAACGGATTATTGATTGGAGATTAACGGTATTTGGACAATAACGGTTAAACGATGTTATGATTTTAAGATTTAAGTCAACAAACAAAGCAGTAATCCCTATTCAATAATAATAGTCGAGCGATCGTTTCGAAAACAGCAAAGAAACGCTATAAGTTGAGTCCAAGCGGATTATAGAACTCAATCCGAACAAAGGAATAATATTTTGTTGTTAAACGTTTGTTTTCGGATTAACAATCGACGGTTGGAAGTTGGTTAATTCAAATTTGTGGTAAGGTGTTCGAAGATCGCGATACTTAGTTCGAATAATTAGATTTTCATAACGGCTTGTCTCGTACTACCTTCTATTTTTCTTAATTCTAGGGGGTTTGAAATGAGGTTCGTCAGCAAGAGAGAATTAATCTAGATTATCAAAAAAAAAGTATTATTCCAATTACGTCGTATTATTTTATCGAAAGATTTTTCGTACTTCTTCCACCTACAACGTGGCCAAGACAGTTGAACAATATACGAATCGAATTTTTATCTGGGTTCCTGATTTATTTTATTGCGATAATTTTTCTATCAAAATTACTCTGAACTTTATTGGCGTGGCCCCACGTTGGGCGCCATTTTGTAACGGAGTTTCAGAGCTCAACTCCGCACCCTACGGCGTTCCTCGGATAAAATACTAATTTAAAGAAAATTTGAGATAGTGTTGGGCGCCAGACACGGGAGTGTCGTTTTCACAGAAAAATCAAAGTAAACTATAGCGGTATTCAATAAAAGACTCGATTACCGGAACGACGGCCTTAAAGCTCCGGTTAGCTCAGATTTACAAAGATAAGAGTAGAGTGGGTGGATTCACCTTACTACAATATAAAATATAAAACACCAGATTTAAATTCGTTCAATGAAATCCACGATTTCGTATATTGTTCTCAGTTTCTAGGTGCGATAACAAATTGATCTGCGGTAACTACTGAGATATTCAGTTATAATCAGAGATATCAAATTACATCGAAATAGTGACTAGAATAACAGTAAAGAATAACAGCTGGAAAATGACGGTTGGAATAATACTTAGAAATTACTGATTTTACAAAGAAAAGAATATTATATTATTGAGCTGTATTCCGCAACGCAGCGGTATAAAAAAACGTAAACACGCCGGTTAGCTAGCGAGAGCCGAAGAAGCGATATAATACAAGCTAAACTACTTTCCAGGCTACGTATCACCGAGCGATACGATACTCTATAGCAAATCTTCTAACGCGGCTCGCTAGCGATATTACTTATTATTTGACGATACAGGACTCAATAAATAATTCGGAGTAATCTATGGTAGACGATAAACTAATTAATTATAGCGCAGAACTGAGGGAACTTATTATAACACAGTATATCAAAATGAACAGATCAATTATAGCACAATAATCAAATAAATCAGGTAAATCAAAGAAATCAAATAAAGAAATAATAGAACAAGATAATAAATGAACAACTTAAAACTATGACTAACTACGTTCAGCCAACCCTCGGGGAGTTGGAATATAAGCGACACACCATGCACTAATATTCTAATTAATTACTAATAAACTACTAAATCAGAGATAGTGATAAATCAAAGAATTAGATATTCTCAAAGCGAGAATTAAAGCAAGAACAAGCTCTCAAATATCATTAACAAATCATACGCGAAGCAAGCAAATAGATTAGACTAATTGAAGCGGAAAAATATAGAACAAACTAGATATTTGAATCAACTACAGCCAATTATGAGATGCCTTCACTGAATTTCTTTATCGGAGGTAAGAAGCGACGGCGTGGCCCGTAGGCTGCACGCGGTACAAAAGAATCTAATTTAATCAAACAAAATAGAAATTCAGATCTAGTATCGTGGCGTTATTAGCTATTTTAGATCATAGAGATCTTACCTTATTGAAGAGCGGCTTGTAGCACACTTTTAACTATTCTTTAACTTTTTAACTTATTAACTTTACTTAGTTTGAATTTACTTTTAGCTTTACGGCGAGAGAGGTTTGGATTGGCGTCTAGCTTTGACTAGGCGAAACGTAGAAGTGATGAGTCCAGGCTGTGGCTCGGTACGCTTCGGCGATATTCCCGAAAATCGAGAGCCTATCAGGAGCGGCTAATCAGCTCATTGGCCCTGCTAATAACGCTCGTCGAACGACCAGCTCGTCAGCTGACCGTCTCCAGGTGTCATCTTGTTGCCGGACGTTAGGCGTTAGGTCTTGGTGCTTCCTTGCCGTAGAACCACCGTTTGGCGATATTTCAGCGGCGAGATGATGGCAGGAGGATGTGACCTTGGTTCTTGCTCTGCGATACCGTCCAAACGCTACCAACCACATCGGATATACTCCACAGCGGTTATCTCTTCCAGATAACCCGTCTGTAGACTGCTGGCAGGCCTAGGTGTTCCTCCTGGACCTCCACCTTGCCCTAGCCAGAGTACGCGGGACACTATTCCTGTCCTTTCACGCGTCATACGTCCTTCAGCGATAACGTTACTGCACTGGTCCTTATGCCAGACCTTTCGTGAGTCGGTAATGGTAGGTTGGAGCGGGTGATGGAAGCTGGCTGTACTCGTCGTATCAGCCAGGTGCTGGGTAGCAAGATGCATCGGCTGGCAGGAGACTTTATGTGAGTCCTGTTCACTGCCTAACGATATTAGGCCAAGGTCTACAGTCCTCCTTGTAGATGTTGCGGTACTATCCGCGGTACTGGATCCTGTACCGGATTTCATACCGTCCTGGTCATCTCTGAAGCGGAAGTTCTTGCAACGGAAGTTCGGGATCGTCGTCTTCGTTATCGTCTTTTCCTCTCATTCTCTCTCTCGCGGTACATTAACAGAAAAACACTTCAAATTAGTCTAATTCTATTATTTATTACTAGGTGTGTCACTTGTATCCCGAGGGTCTAGACGTTGATACTCTCTCTCTCGCGATATGACTAATAAAAAGATGTAATTTAGCTACTCTTGTGACGGCAGCTAATCTGCAACGTCACAAAACATAAAATAAGGAATATGTAACAAAAAATCGAAATGTATCTCGTACTCCGATTATGAACCATAGTCCAAACGCTGTCAACACCGCATCCATAAAGCAGAGGCACACAATTCCACAAAAAACCGTTCAAAGTGGACGCATGCCCTTGCCTACATGAATGCACGCGTACGACGCATCCAAACATGAGCTCCGAAAATCAAAAGTGGTCCCTGTGATTAGTAGCTACACGCAAAGTCATAGTTCGAATACTATCAACACCGCATCCATAAAGCAAAGGCACACAATTCCACAAAAAAACGTTCAAAGTGGACGCATGCCCTTGCCTACATGAATGCACGCGTACGACGCATCCAAACATGAGCTCCGAAAATCAAAAGTGGTCCCTGTGATTAGTAGCTACACGCAAAGTCATAGTTCGAATACTATCAACACCGCATCCATAAAGCAAAGGCACACAATTCCACAAAAAAACGTTCAAAGTGGACGCATGCCCTTGCCTACATGAATGCACGCGTACGACGCATCCAAACATGGGCTCCAATAATCAAAAGTGGTCCCTGTCATTTGTCGCTACACGCAAAGTCATAGTTCGAATACTGTCAACACCGCATCCATAAAGCAAAGGCACACAATTCCACAAAAAAAACCGTTCAAAGTAGACGCATGCCCTTGCCTACATGAATGCACGCGTACGACGCATCCAAACATGGTTGGCCACTTGAAAGTTTATTCCGACATTCATTTATTCAAGGTATTATTGAGAGTGAAAATGGAACTCATATTTTGCGACGAATAGGTGATTGATAATGAAAATCCACGTGAATTATAACGATACCCTTGTATAGACAATGAAGTTATAGAGTAGAACTTTTTCCTATACTTATATTCATATAATGACAACCAATCATCGTAGAATAAATGACGAATTCTAATTGTGTAATTTATTACATATGCCGGTAGTAACATTTCGAAAGATGCAAAATAGATTTACTGCGCCACTAGCTATTAGCCTGTATTTGTGCAATCATAATCACGTTACTTTTGATTCTAATTCATTCTTTATCATCTACAATAGGGTGGGCCAAAAAAAACTTTTAATTTTTTTTTAATTTTTTGACCATGAAAATATCGTCCAAGATGACGAAAAAAAAAATTCTGTTAAAATTTGAGCTCTTAATATTAATATTAAGAGGTCGCTCATCATGATTTTTGATTTCCCATTTGAATAACACAGAAAATCTTTTTTTTTCTATTTGGAATTTTATTGCGCCCGAACAAATTATCGGCCAGTGAATTGAATACATGTACAGTGAAGGAAATGGATCCTGAAGCCACTTATTTGATGAGATTGAGCAACCGTAGCGACACGTTGATTTTAATTGTCTTTATGTTGGTATGAAATTTATATGACAGAATATGCTCGGTCGGTAAATCAACTTCGTTTGTTTTTTTTTATTCAAATAACGTCAATCCACATAACCCCCCGGATGGACAGGTGATTGATAAAATCGTTACATCGGATAACCCCAAAATGCGCGAAAGTTTATCCAAATTAGGCGGCTCCTGAAATAACCTAGTTCTCGTGGAGTGTTTAAAGGCTTGAAGGAGGGCCCTAATGAAACTTACTGATATATTCTGTCATGAAATCCGATCGATTTTCAATCCTTCTGAAGTGTTATTTGAAACTAATAAGATCAGCCCCTGAAATTTTAAACTCAAGCCTGGATATAGTAGTTACGCACCAATGATGTTCGCCAGCTCTTGAAATCTTGGCAATGTGTTCAGAACACTTGGGCAAAGGATCCCAAGTGTCGGATACACGCTGCAGAATCAAGTCTTGTTTCCAACTAAGATATCCTTCTGGTACTTTCGCCATATATTCTCATTTTAATGCTCGCCTTGGCTGAAATATCTCCAACAACAAATCAGGCACAAGATGACAGCTAATTATATAACGTAATTTTCATTCAGTATCGCACCCAGTGGTTTCGGTCTATCCAAGAATTTGGAGCAAAAAGGGATAGGAGAGAGAAAGAGAAAAAGGTATCGTGGCAGCCACATCCACCACGCGAGGCGAAAGCTCCCCACAAGCTTAGCAGGCAAAAAAATATTCTGATTTTAATTTAAAGAAATAAAATATATGTATTCATAATTTATCTAACAAATATTTCAGCAGTAAGATACAATACATGTAACGTTATCTTCCTGGATGATTACAATAAAACTAAGTCAATGAGAATAAAACACAACTTTATTGTGAAAACAGGATTGAAATGGCACGTGAAATATAAACCATCAACTCCTCATCATTGGAATTGGATGAAAGACTATTCAATTATATAAGCTAACAGGTGGTAGAACTATGTATAACCCATTTGAGTGTAACGCAGGAATATATGAATCAACAACTTGTGAGAATTTCTACTTCTCGCTAATATTATAAACTATTCTTAAAGTCTAGTCTTGCTGAATAATGGAAGTTCGATTACAGCAAATACAATTTAGACAAATACTGAATGGTCATATAAACCGTTGAGTATTTATTTCTCCTTACTTTTTTTGTCAATCTAATCTTTGAAAATGATTTTAATAATATTGAAATGTCATGATCAACCATCAACATGAACAATAGGCTTAGAAGTTGTAGAAACAGGTCTCGTTGTTCTAATGAGAAAAATGTTGATGGTTTTATCGACAAAGCTTAAGAATAAGTTAACAGGTAGTAAAACTATGTAGAACACATGTGAGTTCAACTTGTGCCTGATTTGTTGTTGGAGATATTTCAGCCAAGGCGAGCATTGAAATGAGAAGATATGGCGAAAGTACCAGAAGGATATCTTAGTTGGAACCAAGACTTGATTCTGCAGCGTGTATCCGACACTTGGGATCCTTTGCCCAAGTGTTCTGAACACATTGCCAAAATTGTTATAGCTGGCGAACATCATTGGTGCGTAACTCCTGTACCTAGGCTTGAGTTAAAAATTTCAGGTGCTGATCTTATTAGTTTCAAATGGTTTCAACTAACACTTGAAAAGGATTGAAAATCGATCGGATTTCGTGAGAGAATATATCAGTAAGTTTCATCAGGGCCCTTCTCTAACCCTTTAAACACTTCACGAGAACTAGGTTATTTCAGGAGTCACCTGATTCGGAAAAAGATTCGCGCATTTTGGGGTTATCCGATGTGACGATTTTATTAATCACCTGTTAGGTTAGTGAATTGACGTTCTCTGAAAAAAAAACAAACGAAACTAATTCATCGCCTGAGCAGATGTTTAAATTTCATACCAACTTAAGGATAATTAAAATCGACGTGTCACAACGGTTGCTCAATCTCATCAAATAAGGGGCTTCAGGATCCATTTCCTTCACTGTACTTGTAGGGAAATAAACGAGCTTCAAAAAAGGTCTGATATGATTTTCCGCTAAGTCGACTTTTTTGAAAGTTTTTCAGGGTTAAATACCTACTGAACCAATTTTCTATTTTACATTTTTGCACACAAATCATTTTTAATGAAAACCGAAATATTCATGAACGAAGTCAAGGAATCGCAGTAATTCCATTTTCCACCTTTGAGCCATTTTACGAAATGTTACCTTCTCTTCTTTTCCAGCTAGGCGGCCAGACTTGTTCACCGGTATCATCTCCTCCCTCCATCATCATGTCCTCCCTCTTATTTCCAGCCGTTTTCTTTTGCGGCGTAGATTTTTTTTTCGGGATTTGGACACTGTAAGATGTAAATCTAACTTGAACCATTCGGCCATTATGGCTAGTATAATACATTATACAAATACTAGAGTTGCAGAAGTTTTGATTTTTTTTTCAGAAATTAGCTGCATGCAGTGAATGAACTTTGTTATCGACCGATTGCCATAGAATTTGACGAATAAAATGCAAATATTATGAGCAAATTATTATCATAGAAGCTAGGTCGGTCTATATTCAGACCACTACAATAATTTACTTGCATCTGTCACGTAGAGTGTTGGCGAACTCAATCCAATCGCAAAGTATTTACTACGAAACTTCAGTATGTGTACAAATTTTGCTCTTTGACTCAGACCTTCATCGATTCATTTTTTACATGTATTATTGAACTGGTCTTTGAATTCAAATAATAAGTTCGGATACTTATTAAATAGAATGGGGCCGAATCGAAATTACATGCATTCTTTGGGAGTGAGAAACTTGTAGAGATGTGGCTATCACACAGGGGGCCGTACCCAGCATATTGAGCAGCTGGGGCAGTAGAAACCTGAAGCCGCCTTCTCCTCCCCCCCCCCCCCCCCCCCCCACTTAATTCGCTCTTTGTAATAACCAGAATCAACGACGTGGACGTGGCGAATAACTGACTCCTTCTTTTTTTTTTCAAAATATTAAACTTTTTTTTTTATAATTTATATTTTTTTTCATTTTATTTATTTTTTTGGGTTTTCCATTTTCTTTTCTCATCCAGTTTCTTGCGCACTCCCCTTTTCGTCTTGCAAAATATATTTCATGGATTTTTTTGTCTTACACTGCCAGCAGTTTCACATTAACAACAATAAGTCTCGCTAGGGGCCTCTAGATGAAATTAATTTTCCAGGCTTTAACTAGAGCAAAATCCTTGATCAATTCCGGAAAGCTTATTGCACCACATAATTCATGTTCAATAAAGATGGTCATCAAACCAACCAATCGCCCTTGGGGAGGGGGATCAGGTGAGGCGCTACGCGCGCTTCACATCACTGTACAGACGCTGTAGGCGTAAAATTCGGTTCTGCTGAGTTTTATCAATTATAGTGCCAAAAATTGAAAACATGGCTGAATTTTCTCCTGAAAATATCGATCTGAGATTTCGAATGTTGTCACAAAATGCCGCCTCTTCCGAATGGCGCCTGGAGCACTTGCCCCTTTTGCTCATGCCTGGACACGGCCCTGCCGGTAAGACAAGCGAATCTGTTGCAAGTCCTCTCTGTGCCTCTGAGAATTAATCAAGCACCAAAGACCCAGAACCTACGAACTTCAGCATCGATTCCCATTGAGTGACCACCACCTCCGTCATAGACGGAAATTTCAATTCTATTATCAGCCAATGACTGTCGTTACCTGCCACATCTGGTGCTGTACCTGTCTGTGCCGTACCTGCTTCTCCTGTAACGAAAATAAAAAATAACTCTTGTGAATTTTTCGGTCGCTGCAATACTTTTTGCAATATCGTGGTACAAAGTTTATATTTTTATCCTTCAGATCTAAATCTGGCTGGCCATCAAAAGTTTTTTCAAGTATGCACTTTTGCAATGTATCAATGAGGGTGAGAATGAAACTCATCACCTACATGACCGATAAGTAACTGATAAGAACTTGTGTAAACTACATCTACATCTCTCTATATAGAATTGAGTTATGTAAAGAATAAAATTGTGCTTCATGCCTGTACAATATGATAACAATTAATCCTCGTAGAAAAAATTACGAAAGATGAAAAATAGATTTTGGGTACTACTAAGCTGCATTCTCATTCAAAATCACGTTACGATTTTGAATATAAATTACATTACATGCTCTTTAATATGTAGATATTTCAAATATCAGAAATTTAAATTCCAGAGTTACGTCTGTTTGATTGAGTCTTTTGAAAAACCTTCAAAGTATCTGCAGCTTTTATTTGCGTTCTTGTTGTTTTCTAATACTGAAGCAATTTTCCATTTTCCATTTTTGCACATAAATCATTTCATCAATACTGAAATATTCAATCAACAGTCAAGCAGGCGCAGTAAATCTATTATACATCATTGTGCGATTATACCGGTAGTTACCTTCTATTCTCTTAGGGCTGGGCGGTCGCAGTTCTCCATCAGTAATGGTGTCACCCTTTAGCTCCAGCCGTTTCCTTTTGCGGCGTAGGTTTTTTTTCCGGGACTTGGACACTGCAAGAAGTGAATTTAACTTGAACCATTTGGTCATGATCGCTAGAATGATACCCAATATAAGTAGTAAAGCCTGCAGTAGCATAATAACTGCAATTGTATACTGACTCAATGAACGTTGAAGAATCTGTACAGAGCAGACGCGAAGCAAAGAAATTATTATTTTTCACTCACGACACAGAGTGTTGACAAACTTTGTCCTATGGCAAAGTATTTATTACAAAATTCAAAGGTCTGTATAAAGCTAGGCTCTTCGGTTCGGGTCTACATGTATTTACTATTTCGGACTATTTGAATATGCATAAAAAAATAGAATGCGATAGGAACGAAACTGTGTGTATTCTTTGGGAGCGAAAAACTTGTCAAGATGTGGCTGAGACGATCGAATCTGTCACAAATCCTACGCATCTTTCAAATCCAGCCTTACTACGAGGACCCAAAATCCATAAGAATTAGTGATGACTCCCATAAAGGCTACGTCCTCCGTAGGAGAACTTTTAAACTTCAATGCTAGTCAATGATTATCATTACCTGCCACAGCTGGTTGCGAGTCTGCCTGCGGTGCAGCTGCTACTACTGAAACAAAATAATGAAGTACTAATTTTCACCTGTAATTTTTTCAGTCGCTATGACACTTCTTGCAATCCTGTGATATATTGTTCATATTATTATTATTACCGTTGTTAAATGTTTGTTTTTCTGCACCCAGATCTTGCGGGGTCACAGCACAATTGACGTTATGGAGTTTCCTCGCATCCACTTCCATTTCTCCTAAATTGGGCCATAATAGTTAGGAACAGGAAATAGATCTTCAAAATGAGGCCCCACAGTTCCCTCTTACAAAATAGTTACCCATTATTAAATGAATTATAATTACCCGTCTCATCATTGATGACCTGGCCAAGCTCAGTAGTAGCAGGCAAGATACCTGCCTCCACACCTTCTTCCACTGGTTCAATGTCTTCGTGCACCGCTCTAACACCTGGCTCTATGTTATCCCCATCTGGAAAATAAATATATCCGTTGCGATGCCTACTCATTGTACTTTATATCTTGAGATTCCTCACATATTTCTTCTTTGACATGGAACATTATGTAATTAACCTGATCCGATACCTGCTTTCTCATCCTCATCCACGGATTCATCGACTTCGTCAGCCATTTCTGCACCTGACTCTATGTCATTCCCCTCTAGAAAATTAAAATATATGTATGTTGCGATGCCCTTTCATTGTACTTTATATCTTGAGATTCATTAAGCACAAATGCCAACTCATACGTTTGAAAGTATATTTCACAGCTGACTCACATTCTTTGAACATGGAAATATTACGTAACTGACCTGATTTGTTACCTGCCCCCTCATCTTCATCCACCGATTCATCACTTGACTCTATGTTTTCCCCCACTGGAAAATAAAATTATATGTTGAGATGTCTATTCATTGTACTTTGTATCTTGAATTTCATCAATCATGAATGAGTAGCCCTAAGGTGAAAACTATATCACGTCACAATCGGATTACAAAAAATATACAAAAAATATACAAAAAATATTAGGAAGTTCACCTGATCCCTCATGCGCTTCTATACATGCGTTTTCCTGCTCTGGCCCGTCAGTATCACCTTCTGTAAAATATAAATCTTTAGTTACGATCCAAATGGAGAGGGTGTGGTCGAAGGTTTCAATTTTAAAAATTCCAATAGCTGAATTGTGAATATTAGGCTGTGTAGTCTCTTTCGTTGTACGCACATTTCACAATGCATTTTTAGTTCTACTAAATTTTAATAATTTCATCAAAAAGCTAAATTACTTTGATACTCTTGAATTCGACTATAACACTTTTACTTCATAAGGTATTCTCCCAAGGAGACCTGTGAGATTTATATAGTCATTTAACGCATAAAAAACTGACTATTTGGCCTAGTTTTACTATCGTCTACCCATACGAGGTATATTCTACTCATTACCATCACTTTGAGGCTGTCCCTGTTCAAGTTCCAGCTGGAGTAGTCGTCGCGGTGCCTGCCGAGGTAGTCGTCGAGGTGCCGGCCAGAGTACTTGTTCAGGCTCCTGCTGGAGTACCTGTTCAGGAGCTGGACCGTGAGCCTGTGGTACTCGCACACGTACCACATCCAAAAGCTGCCGATCATAATCAGGATCAAGCTCTAGGAAGGAAAAAATGAATAAGTTCATAAGAACACTGTCTATCTGAAAAGGGTCTATGATATAGGAAAATGTGTGTATTACAAGCATGTCCATAAACTAGTTGATGTTTCAATTCAAGAGCAGAACGTTTTCTTTTGCAATGGGAATTAGAATGAAGGATTCTTAAAACTGTCTGCCAAAAACCAGAGTTCCACATACACATAATCTTATTGCATAATAACGCTCTCATATTGATTGACTAATGGCTATAGTTGATCGTTCCAAAGGCTTGAACAAAGTTGAGTGGATATGAAACTGTAATACTTGAGTCGGGCATTTCTGGGTAGAACTCAACAAGTACTTCAACTACTTGTATCGCACGCCTAGAACAAGACTGTAACATCTCACCATTTTTTTTTGTCCACATTTACGTTAAAATCTAAGTAAATGGTATTACATGAGTTTTTAAAGCAGATACATACATAAAGAATACATATTTATTTGAATTGTTCGAGTTTGATTCTGGAAGTACGATATGCAGGTCCTAAACAGCTTTGAAATAAGGTTTCTACATCTTTAATTTGTGAATTTCCTTGATTTGAATTCTCAATTAAGTCATTTACCTGCTGGAATGTCATACCGGTCTTCATCCAATTCCATCTCTTCCTCTGACGAAGCGTTCTCCAACTGAACCATACGTTGGGTCATATGGCGTTTCAGATTCGCTACCATGGTCAAGAATTCCTCTGCTGTCAGATCTCCTGCCAGTAACTTTTGCCATGCTATTTGAACATGAATAGATTTTTATATTATCCATGTATTCGGTATTATCGTAATCAATTTTGAGGAGAAATCATGAAAGATAATGCTGTCAAACTATATGGAAAACCAAACTAGTAGTCCTAATTTCGAGTTCTCCAAATCATGATCTTTAATAAGTTGCAAGATAAGTATATTATTGTATTGTACAGTATAGTTTACGCTCCGAAAAATGATTGCTTCGACTCTTTACGGTAATTAACCAGCATTTGAGGACATAAAAATTAATCTTCAGTCACAACTGCTACAGGTATATTCTCAATTCTCAATTAAAACAAAATATCAATTACATACCGCTTTCAATTTTCCGTTTTCGGTGACCTGTTCTGTAGCGAGGATGACGGCTGATACGTACGTCTCGCTCTAGGCTGGCGATATCGTCTTTGGCGTTGGATGTCAGCTTTGCCAACTTGACTGAAATAAAAAATTATATTATTTATTTAAGGGGAGACTTCGGTGAAACTTTTGTCCCAAATGACCAAAAAATCAATTTATCTCAGAACTATGTTTTTGGATATTCAAAAAATTCCTTGCGTCTCAGTTCTGGTCCAATCGATTTGCCCTTCGCAGACATAGTCTTAGGCATATTATCTTGAAATTGCTGGAAGGAATTTGAGCTCCGATGAATCTAACTCGTTTCGCTGCATGAGATATACCAAAAATTGTAAGGGATAAAAATTCAGCCAGTTCTGGTATCAATCCAAATGACTTGGAAATTTCTGATCGAAAATTCCTTCCAGCAATTTCAAGATAACATGCCTAAGAATATGTCTGCTGAAGGAAAAATCGATTGGACCAAAACTGAGACGCAAGGAACGTTTCGAAGAAACCTTGGAAGAATGTTCATAACTTGAAAACTGACCAATCAATTGAGTTTAAATTTAGATCAGATTCTAGTATAAGGGTTCTAAACAAGTGGTCCAAATTTGAAAAATATTGATTGAAAAATACGAAAGTTTTTTATTTCACCGAAGTCTCCCCTTAACAGAAAACGAACCATAAATGAGTTGGAGGGAGAAGTTAAACCAAGCTTTCAAGGATATTGATGATTCATATATCTGTAAAACGAACATATGGTAATGATGAAAAACAACGTCCTTAATATTATATTTAGTGAATCCTTATTCTGTGAGGGTAGTGTTTCATCAGTTTTCAACGAACAGTAGGATGCACTTTGTACTGATATAGAAGCAGATAGATTCATGAAATCAACTCACCGAGAAAAGTCCAAGCGCTTGGATGTCTTCCGAGCTCAGTCGCCAGTATACTATTGTAGGATTCGATTACGTTGTTGGTTCGTTTGGATAATCCAAAAACGCTGAATCCAGCTGGCGTGACGATTCCCAACCACTGACGACTATAATAAGTTAGGAACGGCTCCAACGACTGCCGCAATGGTGCTTCCAAACTGTCCACTAGAGCAGTGTATTCTGTCTCAATCATTTCTTTGGGCAAATATGCCAAGGCCATGATTTTTTTTAAGAACACCTTTGCATCTACACTGTCCCTTAGTAAGTGTGACAGCCTAAGGGTTTTCATTTTCTTCATCAGAGCCTGAAAAGCAAACGTAATATTGAGTAAATATAACAATCGAACGAGGAGTTGATGTGTTGATCCCGTTTCACATCAGATGTTACAAGATTTCATGGAAATCAATAAAATGTCAACGAGGGGCTATTCACTTGGATATTCCTAGTGGTCTCTAAGGTCCTTACAAGTCTTCAGAAGTCTGTAGCCACTTGTACACCTAAAATTGAAGTGAATAGCCCTTTCGGATTTCAAACATTCAAGTTTATTGAAATATGATATTTACTCAAGAAAAGTGAACAACGATGAGTAATGATTATTTGGAGTATAGTAAGGAAATCTGTTTGTGCATTTAATAGAAATGACCAGCCCTATGTACTTGACGACGGTGTGATAAGAAATGTGACGTACCCGGTCGTAATGTACGCTGCAGCCTGCAATTATTGCATTATCGAAAACGTCTCTGCAGGCGTTACGCAGACCCAACTCGAAGTCGGTCATAACGACTTGTACCGATGCAGGATTGATCAGACTTCTTTTAACTTCATTCAAGACAGCCTTATAGCTGCTCTCAGTTTTCTTGGACATCAGGACATGAGCAAATGGAATGGCCTGAAAATATTTGAATTAATTACAAACGAATGAAGGGATTCGCATTGACTGAGAGTATATCAGTTTCATCTGGCTTACATGATCATATCTAACGGCCATAAGTGTGACAAGCTGATACACGCCTGCCACTCGAGGGGTTGTTTGGAAAGTTCCATCGATAAACAATCGATCCACACGATGAAATTTATTCGTCACGAACGGGGCATCGTAGAGCAGTAGATGCAGGTTTCGTTGCCGATCGTAGATCGTCTTAGTGGTCAGCCGGCAATGATCGTACTGCAACAATCGCTCGTATGCTGGATCTTCGAGTTGATGAGCCATAAGTTCCAAGGTATTGGGGCACGGTGGATATGTAGCCCTTCTCCATCGTTTCATGGAGTCGACGATACTGTTATAAGGAATTCGTATCTTGACTTCGGGTGGATACCTATGATAAAAACAATAATAATAATAATAATAATAAAAGTGAATATTGTTCATTCTAGAGTCTACTCGTTCAACAAACGGCATATCTATCTTGTTAAGCAAGACTATGAACCAGTCGACACAGCGATGAACATTCTAGCATAATTAATAACAAAAATGTACGTAAATTAATATTGAAACCAATACTCACATTAGTGCAATCGAGTCGTACAATTCCTTAAGCCTCCAATACTGTTGTCCAAGAGAGGTTTTCAGAGATTCTCGGAAATTAGCCATATTCAAGGCCTGACAAGTGTCAAAGCAGGATTGAGCATGGTCCTTTAACGCAACCAGATTGGGAGCGTTGGGTAACTTTTTCGTAGTCCCTTTGCAAAATGGTGTGGAGCATGTCAAGTAACTGTAAAAAATTCAGTTTGGATGTAGTATAGGTATACAGGTATTTAGGTATTGTTATTCACTACGCTTAAGGCTCAGTAAACTGGTAAACTTTACAGTTTTCCAAGCCGATCCAAAATAGCACAGAAATATCCACAACCAAGGAGCTTAGAGCAAAAATTAGGGTAGAGGTGACAAACACTGACAAATTTTCGGACAAACTCTCCGATCTACATGGGCAATTCCACCTCGAATCGGCCAATTTTAGGTGTTTTTTGACCTCGTATTTTTTGAATCGCTGGAAACTTTTTTTACGTGAATTCTACGTCAAAATAATAGACCCGTATTTTTTTGTTGGTACAAAATGGTATTTTATGTGGCATGCCCGTAAACCAAGTGTTTTTGGCGAGGATTCGAGTCAAAAACGGTTTACGGGCGCGCCCCATACGATATTTTTTTCGAAATAGGCATGAAAAGTCACTTTGACGCCTGTTGAGATTCGCACTTGATACAACGAAGAGTGAGGTTATGGCTGGCGCGATCTGTCGCGCACTTCGGCTGCGCACCACAACTGCCATATAAAGACTTTATACGGCAGCTTTGGACTTTATACGCCGCGGCAACCTGACGCAGCGCCGGACAAATAATTGTAAAAAAAATACTTAGAAAAATCGCTCCATCAATTTCAAAAATTCGCCAGCTTCAGAATTAAATGAGGAATGCGATCGTATTTTTTCAGAATTTTAAAAATGGCCTTAGACTGCGAAAAAAATCGATAAACATTTTGATTGCTCATAAAAACAGCTAAACTTTTTTTTTTTTATTAAGTTGAAAATTTTTATCAAAAAGTGTCTTTCATCGCCTTTTAAACACGTTTTGGAAGATCTGGATCTATTATTTTGACGTAGAATTCGCGTAAAAAAAGTTTCAAGCGATTAAAAAAATACGAGGTCATTTCTCGGCCGATTTGAGGTGGAATTGCCCACATTTTAATTGTTTGGATAGCACGTCTAAAAATGGAATAAAAATCATCAGTTATACCGTACGTATATAATAGTACGAATGAGTTATCAAATGTAATTCACCGTTACAAAAAAAGATATTCAACACATACAGCAGCAAAATCAGCCGTTATCATATATTCAAGGTCCAAATTATTGCGCATTTTTGCTTATGGTCGATCATGGATAGAATTTGTGTTCAACTGAACGAAAATAAAGAATAGTCGAATGACTGAAAATACTGTATGGCGTATTTTTCTGGGTATTGATAACCTACCACCGTTCTGTGCCGCATGATGCCGACAAAGAGCAACCGAAGCCTAATTTTTCGCGGTTGAAACATTGTTCATATAAACCCTAGAATAGAATGCGTATTACATTGTATGATATACCGTTGTCATAAACGATTGAATTCATGAAAAACAAGTAGAAAAACAATCTTTCGTGACAATGTAGTACAAGCGATAAAAGACCTTGAAATATTCTAAAATTATGAAAGCCAATAACCGTCGTCTATAGATTTCTGTTTTAAATACGTGTAATCCTTACATAACGCCTGTTCTTCCTATTTTATTAATTCTAAATATCCTTCCATCCAGTATACGCTAGGCTCGTACTACTACACTCGTATAAACAAGCTTGTGTTTTCGTATACATGCATGCGATTGTCACCCCAGAGTTGCCTGGCACACAAGTTAGGCGGCGCTGGCGGTCGTATACATGCACAAATTCTACACACACTAGTAGCGTACTGGAATTGTACGAGCCTAGCGTATACGCTGGCTTTGAGGGAGCGTCGTTCTGTCGTTTCCACGAGGCCGCGGCCGTCGAGCAAGCGGCTGAGGGGGCATTTTGATAAAAAAAATCACTTTGTTCACAGTAAGTTCACGACACAAAAAAGCTAGTATTAGTCTGTTAGAAGTTCATAGTTTGGAAAAATAGTTTAAAGAATATCACAATAATGAAAGCTCACACAATATCACACACAATATTTAACCATCAACAGAGTTAACGGTACGCAAATAGTACATTAATAGTAAAAATATGCTCATCAAGAGTCTACGGAATAATAAATATTCGAAAATAGAACACGAGCTGGTCCAATGGGGAGAAAAGCAGTCAAATAAATGCACGGTACAAAATGACACCTTCTCGTCTCGACTCGCGCGTTCTGAATAGACTCGCGACGTTCTGGAACGGTCGGGAATCAACGATGAACTCTGCGATTTTAGCAAGAGAGAGAAAACGCGTGCACGGAAACAAATGAATGGCGTTTATCACTATGCCAGTATGGGCGTGAGAGGGCCATACTGTATGGTATCGACAATTTTCATTGATTTTAATAGTTTGGTCAACAGACTTTTATTCATAACTTTTTTGTATTTTCACCAAAAATTATGAGCAAAGTGTCATTTGGTTCAGAAAGGCATTTAGAAACTGTTCGGAAAAGTCCCAGAAAGGGAAGACAAAAATTGCAAAAGTTATAAACAATTGAGTAAATAAAAAGAGGGGGAGTTCGGTTTTTTGCGAATATCTCAAAAACTATTTGAGATATTTAAAATCGCAAAAAAGATCCTAAAAGAGCAGAAAATTTCCTATACTAAAGCCCCACCTCCCCAAACTCTACAACCAATATTTATAATTTTAATTGTGCGGTGAAAAGAGGACTAAAAACGCGCGCGCGGCCGCCGCATAACCCATTTTTAGTCCTTTTTTTATCGCACAATTAAAATTATAAATATTGGTTGTGGAGTTTGGGGAGGTAGGGCTTCTTTGTAGGAAATTTTCTGCTCTTTTAGGATCTTTTTTGCGATTTTAAATATCTCAAATAGTTTTCGAGATATTCGCAAAAAACCGAACTCCCCCTCTTTTTATTTACTCATTGTTTATAACTTTTGCAATTTTTGTCTTCCCTTTCTCGGACTTTTCCGAACAGTTTTTAAATGCCTTTCTGAACCAAATGACACTTTGCTCATAATTTTTGGTGAATATACAAAAAAGTTATGAATAAAAGTCTGTTGACCAAACTATTAAAATCAATGAAAATCGTCGATACCATACAGTATGGCCCTCTCACGCCCATACTGGCATAGTGATAAACGCCATTCATTCCTTTCCGTGTGAGAGGTGTTAGCCCGGCCGCCGCGGCCGCGCTGGATGAAGAGGAAGCGTGCTACAGTACGACCTCTCGATAAGAACGCTTCCCCTATTTCTCGCTCGAGCAATCCGCCACTCCGACTCTAACTCCGAGCTCGAGAGAGAGAGAGACAGAGCGAGTCAGAGAGGTCCGTGTGAATAGAGTGCGCGCCTGGTACTCGAATTCTCGGTAAAACTCTTCCCCTTGGGAGCTTTAGCGTTCTCATTGAGGGGTCGCACTGTACGTTAATACGTAAATTGGTTCACGCCACAGAATTTTTATGGATAGCAGTGGATAATATAGCTTAAATAATAACGAGAGAAGAAGGGTAGCGGGCAAACTTACTTTGACACCTTGGTGCCCCTCCACGTGTGCCAAACATCCGTCTATAGTCAGCGTCGACTGCTGGTCAGATACAGATCCATTGTTCAAACTTCAACTCAAACCTGCACGAAGACCAAACCACATAGAGAAAAATTGTCGATGAACAAATTTGTCTATGAACGAATTATCTACAAAAAATCCAAAGTATTATAAGAAATCAATTAGTTAAGGAATGGAAGGTGTCGTTGATATGCATACGATACGATATACGGGCTATTCCACTTCAAATCGGCCGAATTTGACAGTTTTTTGACCGCCTATTTTTTTGATCAGTCGAAATTTTTTTTACGTGACAGATGAAGAAAAGATGACGCGTATTTGACCATTCGTCGAAATTATTTTCCTTACTGTAGTAATGAATTAATAAATGGCTAATTCCACCAATTATCAACCAATGTTTGGACCATAAAAATTTGATTAGCTTCAAAATTTTTCTCACATTGTGTGCACTAAGATGAGTAAATTCTCCAAGTTTCAGCCAAATAGGGCGTGCCGTTCACGAGGAATGCGATATCCAATTTTGAGGACAAAATTTAAAGGTGTTTTTTTATCATATCTTTAGCGTCACAATAAAAATGTAAAAAAATACATTTCTTCAACAGCGGAGCGAAAACGCTCGGTTTCGCTCCGCTGTTGAAGAAAATAGTATGTGGACCTCGATAAAAACGGGCGCTCGCGCCTTGTACAAAATTGAGAACCCCTCGGCTTCGCCTCGGCTCCACCTCGGGGCCTCAACTTTGTAAGCGCGCAATCGCCCGTTTTCGCTCTCGGTGCACAATGTACTATTCATACGTAAAAAATTGTCAGCTCTCCGAATCAATTATCCATTTCATATGAGCTCCTCCAGATCTGTCTTCAAAATACATTTTTCAACAAAAAATTAGCGATTTTTCATACGCCTCAATATTTTATCAGCAACACCTCAGGCTATCGTTTAGAACACATGTCTGTAAACGTACAATCACATACAAAAAGCAGTTGAAGACGATGAAGTGAAAGATCACAATTACATAACTCGAACCTACCTTGTAGTCACGTCAGTCGGGCACATTTTGATACACCTTAACCACAGTCACTTTACAATTATGTATTGCCCTCCGTGGCTACCACAAATACATAGTATAGTAATTTTCATCACACCGGGCGTAAAATCCGATTTTACGCACGCAAGCGTACTTCAAAATCGTACTTTACGCCCGGCGTGATGAAAAGTGAAGTTCGCGGAGCGGATGTGAGAGAACTCTGAGCAGTCTACGTAAAATCAAAATGAAACGATACAAAAGATCATTGAAACATAATGCACAAAGACGATAAAACAGGGGACATTTTCAATGCCTCGGATGCTTGCGTTACACGCAAGATCTGTAGATTTTTAATATTCAAATCTTACTTACCTTGAAGATCTTTCAATCCGGGTGGGTCTGTGATGCGGACCTAATTAAGTACAAAGAAGCCCGGCAAGTTCCGCGTACTCAATTTCGGTTTTCAATTAGGATTTTTTCAAATCATGTTTTCACTTGCCCAAGTACGTGATGCTGGAAAGCACGCTCTTGAAAAATACCTCCTCAGTCCCTGTTATATGGTGGACCTCACCCATGCATATTTAGGTATTGAAAGTCTACTCACAGTTATTAAAAATTTCCTAAATGAGGCGTTCTCCGCCAACTCATTTTGTAATCTCTCGGATTTGTTCCATAATTGGTTATATTGTAGTATTTTTCAGATGTTTTAGTTTACTCGTTTCGGAATAGTACATTACACTACGAGTCCGGGAAAACTTTTTCTGACGAGTGTGAGGTTGCAGCACGAGCCGAAGGCGAGTTTTGCAATCACACGAGATCAGAAGAAGTTTTTCCGTCGAGTATTGTACAAAATTTTACTTTAGGAGGTGTGAAAATGGGGGATTTAGCCACGCGAAGCGTGGGTAAAACGTCCAAAATCACACTGAGTGAAGTAAAATATTTTTTTAAACCCGTATATTATAGAAGATTAAGGCCAGGCAAAAAAAAAATGTCAATATGAAAAAGTTTTGTTTTTCCATGAATTATTTGATGCAAAGATAATTTATATCATATTTTTGATGGCATCAAAAAGGCTAAATACAGCGAGAAAAATGGATCCTTTTTTTCTTTCAATGCAACACCTTTGATTCCGCTGTAAATCTTACAAGGAACAGTCGGGCTTCTCAATAAGAGGATTCTCAATAAGAGCGCTTCCCCTCATCCGTAGTCGAGCAGTACCGCCAACTACCGTGCTTGTTTTGAATGCCACCAGATTCATTTCAAGGCTTTTCAATCAGAGCGTTCAGTGAGGTTTCATTATTGATGACTTTCTCATATTCTGTGAATAATGTGAGTGAGTTTCAATGTTATATATTCAATAATTACCTGCAGAAATTGTGTACCCATTAATTACACGTATGAAACAAACGTTTACGCGCTATATATACTAGTAAGAAAAATCGAGGAGAGTCGAAGCGTTCTTATTGAGAGACGCGCTTACGTTTCAAGCGAGCGAGCGGTAGAGAGTGGGGGTACCACACTTCTCGGATATTCCTTCTCCTACAGCCCCGTGAGCGCTCTTATTGAAAAGCCCGAGAGCCCGACTGGATAAGAAAATTGGCATCGTGGAACTCGGCATTCTTACGTATTAGTAATAAAATCAAACTAAGTAGCGTTGTGCTCGTTCGCTCGCTACGCTCGCTCACTCGATTAGGTTTTAATAATTAGTAAGAAAAAAAATTTGAAATTGAAATTTCGGACAAAAAAAATTTGAAAAAAAATTGAGTCCGTAGTACTTGGCGGGCCAGGTGTAGGTAAATGGGAGAGTGGTCACTGAGGTCTTTACGCAACATTTTTAAATTTCGCTATGATGGCCCGCCAAGTACCATGCCCTAAATTTTTTTTCAAATTTTTGTTTCCGAAATTTCAATTTCGAATTTCGTTTCTTATTAATTATTGAAACCTAACCGAGTGAGCGAGCGTAGTGAGCGAACGAGCACACCGCTATATAGTTTCATTTTATTTTCACCTGTTGTACTTGGTAGTTGTATCTGATTTCAATCGTTTTCTAAAAATGTTTTTGAAGAACGAGTTTTGTTGAAAACGAATTTTTGGAAGACGACTTTTTGTGGAATCCCAATTTTTGTTGGTAGGTATTTTTGGAGAAAGACTTTTTGTGGAATCCAAATTTTTGTTGGTAGGTATTTTTGGCGTAAGATTTTTTGTTGGTAGATTTTTGTGGAGACCACACTAATGTATACTTGGCGAAGGTTTTTGCACCAGAGGTGCTTTTTGGGGGATATCACGACTTTTTGTAAAATTTCGCTGGACCACCTGAAAATTGTACTGCTCAATACCCTGTCAAATTTACAGCGAAATCATAGGTATCGCATTGAAAGGAAAAAATTCTTCATTTTGTTGGTTGAAAAATGCAAATATCGGGGGCCCCGACCCCGCTAGCATATGATTCAAAACACGAAGTTTTTTTTACAGAGGTTACAATTTCTGCTACTAGAGTGCGAACTGGCATGTGAACGATGTGAACCACCATCGGAGCATTCAAATTTTGGTACGGCAATGGTGCTGCCATCTCGTCGTGTTGAGTCAACTACACTTTGTGCATGAACTGGTTTTTCGGAATTTTGGTCGTTCGTATCTAAAATTGTCGGAGTTTTGCGGTTCGCAAAGTTAACTGTTCGGTATATTTATCTGTCGTTTGCGTACTCTTTCGGTATAATACCCTGTATGTTAAATAATTTTCGTATTAATGGTATTCGGCACTTAGACCATTCTACGTTTCTTGATTGTCGGCTTCTTGACCTCTCGTTTTAAAAAACTGTATGAAAATTTAAGTTCGGTATTTTGAAATTCGGTATTTTACGCTCTCGGCACTTTCAACATTCGGAATTCCGACCCGGCCCCAGAACACAGCCGATATTCAGGTTTTACGTAGGTTTCGAAGATTTTGTGTTTCTCACCGAGATATCCAAAACGAGAAAGATCTTTCCCAATCAGGCTGAAACCTTGTTTTTCGTAAAGCATTTTGCATCCTGATCAAGAATAGCAGAAGAAATTGGCAAAATATTCCCCAAATTCAGGTTGATATGCAGAAAACTTTCATATCGCTCGTCCAAGTTATTATTATTGGTTTTTACGATATTTTCCATGATCTGGAGATCAGAAACTATTGAAAACACAGCCGATATTCAGGTTTCACGTAGGTTTCGAAGATTTTGTGTTTCTCACCGAGATATCCAAAACGAGAGAGATCTTTCCCAATCAGGCTGAAACCTTGTTTTTCGTAAAGCATTTTGCATCCTGATCAAGAATAGCAAAAGAAATTGGCAAAATATTCCCCAAATTCAGGTTGCAATGCAAAAAACTTTCATATCGCTCGTCCAAGTTATTATTATTGGTTTTTACGATATTTTCCATGATCTGGAGATCAGAAACTATTAAAAACACTTCCGATACTCAGGTTTTACGTGGGTTTCGAAAATTTTGTGTTTCTCACCGAGATATCCAAAATGAGAAAGATCTTTCCCATTCAGGCTAAAACTTTGTTTTTCGTAAAGCATTTTGTATCCTGATCAAGAATAGCGGAAGAAATTGGCAAAATATTTCCCAAATTCAGGTTGCAATGCAAAAAACTTTCATATCGCTCGTCCAAGTTATTATTATTGGTTTTTACGATATTTTCCATAATCTGGAGATCAGAAACTATTAAAAACACTTCCGAAATTCAGGTTTCACGTAGGTTTCGAAGATTTTGTGTTTCTCACCGAGATATTCAAAACGAGGAAGATCTTTCACAATCAGGCTGAAACCTTGTTTTTCGTAAAGCATTTTGCATCCTGATCAAGAATAGCGAAAGAAATTGGCAAAATATTTCCCAAATTCAGGTTGCAATGCAAAAAACTTTCATATCGCTCGTCCAAGTTATTATTATTGGTTTTTACGATATTTTCCATGATCTGGAGATCAGAAACTATTAAAAACACTTCCGATATTCAGGTTTTACGTGGGTTTCGAAAATTTTGTGTTTCTCACCGAGATATCCAAAATGAGAAAGATCTTTCCCATTCAGGCTAAAACTTTGTTTTTCGTAAAGCATTTTGTATCCTGATCAAGAATAGCGGAAGAAATTGGCAAAATATTTCCCAAATTCAGGTTGCAATGCAAAAAACTTTCATATCGCTCGTCCAAGTTATTATTATTGGTTTTTACGATATTTTCCATAATCAGGAGATCAGAAACTATTAAAAACACTTCCGAAATTCAGGTTTCACGTAGGTTTCGAAGATTTTGTGTTTCTCACCGAGATATTCAAAACGAGGAAGATCTTTCACAATCAGGCTGAAACCTTGTTTTTCGTAAAGCATTTTGCATCCTGATCAAGAATAGCGAAAGAAATTGGCAAAATATTTCCCAAATTCAGGTTGCAATGCAAAAAACTTTCATATCGCTCGTCCAAGTTATTATTATTGGTTTTTACGATATTTTCCATGATCTGGAGATCAGAAACTATTAAAAACACTTCCGATATTCAGGTTTTACGTGGGTTTCGAAAATTTTGTGTTTCTCACCGAGATATCCAAAATGAGAAAGATCTTTCCCATTCAGGCTAAAACTTTGTTTTTCGTAAAGCATTTTGTATCCTGATCAAGAATAGCGGAAGAAATTGGCAAAATATTTCCCAAATTCAGGTTGCAATGCAAAAAACTTTCATATCGCTCGTCCAAGTTATTATTATTGGTTTTTACGATATTTTCCATAATCTGGAGATCAGAAACTATTAAAAACACTTTCGAAATTCAGGTTTCACGTAGGTTTCGAAGATTTTGTGTTTCTCACCGAGATATTCAAAACGAGGAAGATCTTTCACAATCAGGCTGAAACCTTGTTTTTCGTAAAGCATTTTGCATCCTGATCAAGAATAGCAAAAGAAATTGGCAAAATATTTCCCAAATTCAGGTTGCAATGCAAAAAACTTTCATATCGCTCGTCCAAGTTATTATTATTGGTTTTTACGATATTTTCCATAATCTGGAGATCAGAAACTATTAAAAACACTTCCGAAATTCAGGTTTCACGTAGGTTTCGAAGATTTTGTGTTTCTCACCGAGATATCCAAAACGAGAAAGATCTTTCCCAATCAGGCTGAAACCTTGTTTTTCGTAAAGCATTTTGCATCCTGATCAAGAATAGCAAAAGAAATTGGCAAAATATTCCCCAAATTCAGGTTGCAATGCAAAAAACTTTCATATCGCTCGTCCAAGTTATTATTATTGGTTTTTACGATATTTTCCATGATCTGGAGATCAGAAACTATCAGAAACCCTTCCGAAATTCAGGTTCCACGTAGGTTTCGAAGATTTTGTGTTTCTCACCGAGATATTCAAAACGAGAAAGATCTTTCCCAATCAGGCTGAAACCTTGTTTTTCGTAAAGCATTTTGCATCCTGATCAAGAATAGCAAAAGAAATTGGCAAAATATTCCCCAAATTCAGGTTGATATGCAAAAAACTTTCATATCGCTCGTCCAAGTTATTATTATTGGTTTTTACGATATTTTTCATGATCCGGAGATCAGAAACTATTAAAAACACTTCCGATATTCAGGATTTACGTAGGTTTCGAAGATTTTGTGTTTCTCACCGAGATATCCAAAATAAGAAAGATCTTTCCCAATCAGGCTAAAACTTTGTTTTTTGTAAAGCATTTTGTATCCTGATCAAGAATAGCGAAAGAAATTGGCAAAATATTTCCCAAATTCAGGTTGCAATGCAAAAAACTTTCATATCGCTCGTCCAAGTTATTATTATTGGTTTTTACGATATTTTCCATGATCTGGAGATCAGAAACTATTAAAAACACTTCCGATATTCAGGATTTACGTAGGTTTCAAAGATTTTGTGTTTCTCACCGAGATATTCAAAACGAGAAAGATCTTTCCCAATCAGGCTGAAACCTTGTTTTTCGTAGAGCATTTCGCATCCTGATCAAGAATAGCGAAAGAAATTGGTAAAATATTCGCCAAATTCAGGTTCCAATGCAAAAAACTTTTATATCACTCGTCCAAGTTATTATTATTGGTTTTTACGATATTTTACATGATCTGGAGATCAGAAACTATTGAAAACACAGCCGATATTCAGGTTTTACGTAGGTTTCGAAGATTTTGTGTTTCTCACCGAGATATCCAAAACGAGAAAGATCTTTCCCAATCAGGCTGAAACCTTGTTTTTCGTAAAGCATTTTGCATCCTGATCAAGAATAGCAAAAGAAATTGGCACAATATTCCCCAAATTCAGGTTGCAATGCAAAAAACTTTCATATCGCTCGTCCAAGTTATTATTATTGGTTTTTACGATATTTTCCATGATCTGGAGATCAGAAACTATTAAAAACACTTCCGATATTCAGGTTTTACGTAGGTTCCGAAGATTTTGTGTTTCTCACCGAGATATCCAAAACGAGAAAGATCTTTCCGAATCAGGCTGCAAGCTTGTTTTTCGTGAAGCATTTTGCATCCTGATCAAGAATAGCAAAAGAAATTGGTGAAATATTTCCCAAATTCAGGTTGCAATGCAAAAAACTTTCATATCGCTCGTCCAAGTTATTATTATTGGTTTTTACGATATTTTCCATAATCTGGAGATCAGAAACTATTGAAAACACTTCCCAAATTCAGGTTTCACGTAGGTTTCGAAGATTTTGTGTTTCTCACCGAGATATCCAAAACGAGATAGATCTTTTCCAATCAGGCTGAAACCTTGTTTTTCGTAAAGCATTTTGCATCCTGATCAAGAATAGCAAAAGAAATTGGCAAAATATTCCCCAAATTCAGGTTGCAATGCAAAAAACTTTCATATCGCTCGTCCAAGTTATTATTATTGGTTTTTACGATATTTTTCATGATCTGGAAATCAGAAACTATTGAAAACACTTCCGAAATTCAGGTTTCACGTAGGTTTCAAACATTTTGTGTTTCTCACCGAGATATTCAAAACGAGAAAGATCTTTCCCAATCAGGCTGAAACCTTGTTTTTCGTAGAGCATTTCGCATCCTGATCAAGAATAGCGAAAGAAATTGGTAAAATATTCGCCAAATTCAGGTGCCAATGCAAAAAACTTTCATATCGCTCGTCCAAGTTATTATTATTGGTTTTTACGATATTTTACATGATCTGGAGATCAGAAACTATTGAAAACACAGCCGATATTCAGGTTTTACGTAGGTTTCGAAGATTTTGTGTTTCTCACCGAGATATCCAAAACGAGAAAGATCTTTCCCAATCAGGCTGAAACCTTGTTTTTCGTAAAGCATTTTGCATCCTGATCAAGAATAGCAAAAGAAATTGGCACAATATTCCCCAAATTCAGGTTGCAATGCAAAAAACTTTCATATCGCTCGTCCAAGTTATTATTATTGGTTTTTACGATATTTTCCATGATCTGGAGATCAGAAACTATTAAAAACACTTCCGATATTCAGGTTTTACGTAGGTTTCGAAGATTTTGTGTTTCTCACCGAGATATCCAAAACGAGAAAGATCTTTCCGAATCAGGCTGCAAGCTTGTTTTTCGTGAAGCATTTTGCATCCTGATCAAGAGTAGCAAAAGAAATTGGTGAAATATTTCCCAAATTCAGGTTGCAATGCAAAAAACTTTCATATCGCTCGTCCAAGTTATTATTATTGGTTTTTACGATATTTTCCATAATCTGGAGATCAGAAACTATTGAAAACACTTCCGAAATTCAGGTTTCACGTAGGTTTCGAAGATTTTGTGTTTCTCACCAAAATATCCAAAACGAGATAGATCTTTTCCAATCAGGCTGAAACCTTGTTTTTCGTAAAGCATTTTGCATCCTGATCAAGAATAGCAAAAGAAATTGGCAAAATATTCCCCAAATTCAGGTTGCAATGCAAAAAACTTTCATATCGCTCGTCCAAGTTATTATTATTGGTTTTTACGATATTTTCCATAATCTGGAGATCAGAAACTAATAAAAACACTTCCGAAATTCAGGTTTCACGTAGGTTTCGGAGATTTTGTGTTTCTCACCGAGATATCCAAAACGAGAAAGATCTTTCCCAATCAGGCTGGAACCTTGTTTTTCGTAAAGCATTTTGCATCCTGATCAAGAAGAGCAAAAGAAATTGGCAAAATATTCCCCAAATTCAGGTTGCAATGCAAAAAACTTTCATATCGCTCGTCCAAGTTATTATTATTGGTTTTTACGATATTTTTCATGATCTGGAAATCAGAAACTATTGAAAACACTTCCGAAATTCAGGTTTCACGTAGGTTTCAAAGATTTTGTGTTTCTCACCGAGATATTCAAAACGAGAAAGATCTTTCTCAATCAGGCTGAAACCTTGTTTTTCGTAGAGCATTTTGCATCCTGATCAAGAATAGCGAAAGAAATTGGTAAAATATTCCCCAAATTCAGGTTCCAATGCAAAAAACTTTCATATCGCTCGTCCAAGTTATTATTATTGGTTTTTACGATATTTTACATGATCTGGAGATCAGAAACTATTAAAAACACTTCCGAAATTCAGGTTTCACGTAGGTTCCGAAGATTTTGTGTTTCTCACCGAGATATCCAAAACGAGAAAGATCTTTCCCAATCAGGCTGAAACCTTGATTTTCGTAAAGCATTTTGCATCCTGATCAAGAATAGCAAAAGAAATTGGCAAAATATTCCCCAAATTCAGGTTGCAATGAAAAAACTTTCATATCGCTCGTCCAAGTTATTATTATTGGTTTTTACGATATTTTCCATGATCTGGAGATCAGAAACTATCAGAAACCCTTCCGAAATTCAGGTTCCACGTAGGTTTCGAAGATTTTGTGTTTCTCACCGAGATATTCAAAACGAGAAAGATCTTTCCCAATCAGGCTGAAACCTTGTTTTTCGTAAAGCATTTTGCATCCTGATCAAGAATAGCAAAAGAAATTGGCAAAATATTCCCCAAATTCAGGTTGATATGCAAAAAACTTTCATATCGCTCGTCCAAGTTATTATTATTGGTTTTTACGATATTTTTCATGATCCGGAGATCAGAAACTATTAAAAACACTTCCGATATTCAGGATTTACGTAGGTTTCGAAGATTCTGTGTTTCTCACCGAGATATCCAAAATAAGAAAGATCTTTCCCAATCAGGCTGAAACTTTGTTTTTTGTAAAGCATTTTGTATCCTGATCAAGAATAGCGAAAGAAATTGGCAAAATATTTCCCAAATTCAGGTTGCAATGCAAAAAACTTTCATATCGCTCGTCCAAGTTATTATTATTGGTTTTTACGATATTTTCCATGATCTGGAGATCAGAAACTATTAAAAACACTTCCGATATTCAGGATTTACGTAGATTTCAAAGATTTTGTGTGTCTCACCGAGATATTCAAAACGAGAAAGATCTTTCCCAATCAGGCTGAAACCTTGTTTTTCGTAGAGCATTTTGCATCCTGATCAAGAATAGCAAAAGAAATTGGCAAAATATTCCCCAAATTCAGGTTGCAATGCAAAAAACTTTCATATCGCTCGTCCAAGTTATTATTATTGGTTTTTACGATATTTTCCATAATCTGGAGATCAGAAACTAATAAAAACACTTCCGAAATTCAGGTTTCACGTAGGTTTCGGAGATTTTGTGTTTCTCACCGAGATATCCAAAACGAGAAAGATCTTTCCCAATCAGGCTGGAACCTTGTTTTTCGTAAAGCATTTTGCATCCTGATCAAGAAGAGCAAAAGAAATTGGCAAAATATTCCCCAAATTCAGGTTGCAATGCAAAAAACTTTCATATCGCTCGTCCAAGTTATTATTATTGGTTTTTACGATATTTTTCATGATCTGGAAATCAGAAACTATTGAAAACACTTCCGAAATTCAGGTTTCACGTAGGTTTCAAAGATTTTGTGTTTCTCACCGAGATATTTAAAACGAGAAAGATCTTTCTCAATCAGGCTGAAACCTTGTTTTTCGTAGAGCATTTTGCATCCTGATCAAGAATAGCGTAAGAAATTGGTAAAATATTCCCCAAATTCAGGTTCCAATGCAAAAAACTTTCATATCGCTCGTCCAAGTTATTATTATTGGTTTTTACGATATTTTACATGATCTGGAGATCAGAAACTATTAAAAACACTTCCGAAATTCAGGTTTCACGTAGGTTTCGAAGATTTTGTGTTTCTCACCGAGATATCCAAAACGAGAAAGATCTTTCCCAATCAGGCTGAAACCTTGATTTTCGTAAAGCATTTTGCATCCTGATCAAGAATAGCAAAAGAAATTGGCAAAATATTCCCCAAATTCAGGTTGATATGCAAAAAACGTTCATATCGCTCGTCCAAGTTATTATTATTGGTTTTTACGATATTTTTCATGATCCGGAGATCAGAAACTATTAAAAACACTTCCGATATTCAGGATTTACGTAGGTTTCGAAGATTTTGTGTTTCTCACCGAGATATCCAAAATAAGAAAGATCTTTCCCAATCAGGCTAAAACTTTGTTTTTTGTAAAGCATTTTGTATCCTGATCAAGAATAGCGAAAGAAATTGGTAAAATATTTCCCAAATTCAGGTTGCAATGCAAAAAACTTTCATATCGCTCGTCCAAGTTATTATTATTGGTTTTTACGATATTTTCCATGATCTGGAGATCAGAAACTATCAAAAACACTTCCGATATTCAGGATTTACGTAGGTTTCAAAGATTTTGTGTTTCTCACCGAGATATTCAAAACGAGAAAGATCTTTCCCAATCAGGCTGAAACCTTGTTTTTCGTAAAGCATTTTGCATCCTGATCAAGAATAGCAAAAGAAATTGGCACAATATTCCCCAAATTCAGGTTGCAATGCAAAAAACTTTCATATCGCTCGTCCAAGTTATTATTATTGGTTTTTACGATATTTTCCATGATCTGGAGATCAGAAACTATTAAAAACACTTCCGATATTCAGGTTTTACGTAGGTTTCGAAGATTTTGTGTTTCTCACCGAGATATCCGAAACGAGAAAGATCTTTCCGAATCAGGCTGCAAGCTTGTTTTTCGTAAAGCATTTTGCATCCTGATCAAGAATAGCAAAAGAAATTGGTGAAATGTTTCCCAAATTCAGGTTGCAATGCAAAAAACTTTCATATCGCTCGTCCAAGTTATTATTATTGGTTTTTACGATATTTTCCATAATCTGGAGATCAGAAACTATTGAAAACACTTCCGAAATTCAGGTTTCACGTAGGTTTCGAAGATTTTGTGTTTCTCACCGAGATATCCAAAACGAGATAGATCTTTTCCAATCAGGCTGAAACCTTGTTTTTCGTAAAGCATTTTGCATCCTGATCAAGAATAGCAAAAGAAATTGGCAAAATATTCCCCAAATTCAGGTTGCAATGCAAAAAACTTTCATATCGCTCGTCCAAGTTATTATTATTGGTTTTTACGATATTTTCCATAATCTGGAGATCAGAAACTAATAAAAACACTTCCGAAATTCAGGTTTCACGTAGGTTTCGGAGATTTTGTGTTTCTCACCGAGATATCCAAAACGAGAAAGATCTTTCCCAATCAGGCTGGAACCTTGTTTTTCGTAAAGCATTTTGCATCCTGATCAAGAAGAGCAAAAGAAATTGGCAAAATATTCCCCAAATTCAGGTTGCAATGCAAAAAACTTTCATATCGCTCGTCCAAGTTATTATTATTGGTTTTTACGATATTTTTCATGATCTGGAAATCAGAAACTATTGAAAACACTTCCGAAATTCAGGTTTCACGTAGGTTTCAAAGATTTTGTGTTTCTCACCGAGATATTCAGAACGAGAAAGATCTTTCTCAATCAGGCTGAAACCTTGTTTTTCGTAGAGCATTTTGCATCCTGATCAAGAATAGCGAAAGAAATTGGTAAAATATTCCCCAAATTCAGGTTCCAATGCAAAAAACTTTCATATCGCTCGTCCAAGTTATTATTATTGGTTTTTACGATATTTTACATGATCTGGAGATCAGAAACTATTGAAAACACAGCCGATATTCAGGTTTTACGTAGGTTTCGAAGATTTTGTGTTTCTCACCGAGATATCCAAAACGAGAAAGATCTTTCCCAATCAGGCTGGAACCTTGTTTTTCGTAAAGCATTTTGCATCCTGATCAAGAAGAGCAAAAGAAATTGGCAAAATATTCCCCAAATTCAGGTTGCAATGCAAAAAACTTTCATATCGCTCGTCCAAGTTATTATTATTGGTTTTTACGATATTTTTCATGATCTGGAAATCAGAAACTATTGAAAACACTTCCGAAATTCAGGTTTCACGTAGGTTTCAAAGATTTTGTGTTTCTCACCGAGATATTCAGAACGAGAAAGATCTTTCTCAATCAGGCTGAAACCTTGTTTTTCGTAGAGCATTTTGCATCCTGATCAAGAATAGCGAAAGAAATTGGTAAAATATTCCCCAAATTCAGGTTCCAATGCAAAAAACTTTCATATCGCTCGTCCAAGTTATTATTATTGGTTTTTACGATATTTTACATGATCTGGAGATCAGAAACTATTAAAATCACTTCCGAAATTCAGGTTTCACGTAGGTTTCGGAGATTTTGTGTTTCTCACCGAGATATCCAAACCGAGAAAGATCTTTCCCAATCAGGCTGGAACCTTGTTCTTCGTAAAGCATTTTGCATCCTGATCAAGAGAAGCAAAAGAAATTGGCAAAATATTCCCCAAATTCAGGTTGCAATGCAAAAAACTTTCATATCGCTCGTTCAAGTTATTATTATTGGTTTTTACGATATTTTCCATAATCTGGAGATTAGAAACTATTAAAAACACTTCCGAAATTCAGGTTTCACGTAGGTTTCGGAGATTTTGTGTTGCTCACCGAAATATCCAAAACGAGAAAGATCTTTCCCAATCAGGCTCCAACCTTGTTTTTCGTAAAGCATATTGCATCCTGATCAAGAATAGCAAAAGAGATTGGTAAAATATTCCCCAAATTCAGGTTGCAATGCAAAAAACTTTCATATCGCTCGTCCAAGTTATTATTATTGGTTTTTACGATATTTTCCATAATCTGAAGATCAGAAACTATTAAAAACACTTCCGAAATTCAGGTTTCACGTAGGTTTCGAAGATTTTGTGTTTCTCACCGAGATATCCAAAACGAGAAAGATCTTTCCCAATCAGGCTGAAACCTCGTTTTTCGTAAAGCATTTTGCATCCTGATCAAGAATAGCGAAAGAAATTGGTAAAATATTCGCCAAATTCAGGTTCCAATGCAAAAAACTTTCATATCGCTCGTCCAAGTTATTATTATTGGTTTTTACGATATTTTACATGATCTGGAGATCAGAAACTATTGAAAACACAGCCGATATTCAGGTTTTACGTAGGTTTCGAAGATTTTGTGTTTCTCACCGAGATATCCAAAACGAGAAAGATCTTTCCCGATCAGGCTGAAACCTTGTTTTTCGTAAAGCATTTTGCATCCTGATCAAGAATAGCAAAAGAAATTGGCACAATATTTCCCAAATTCAGGTTGCAATGCAAAAAACTTTCATATCGCTCGTCCAAGTTATTATTATTGGTTTTTACAATATTTTCCATGATCTGGAGATCAGAAACTATTAAAAACACTTCCGATATTCAGGTTTTACGTAGGTTTCGAAGATTTTGTGTTTCTCACCGAGATATCCAAAACGAGAAAGATCTTTCCGAATCAGGCTGCAAGCTTGTTTTTCGTAAAGCATTTTGCATCCTGATCAAGAATAGCAAAAGAAATTGGTGAAATGTTTCCCAAATTCAGGTTGCAATGCAAAAAACTTTCATATCGCTCGTCCAAGTTATTATTATTGGTTTTTACGATATTTTCCATAATCTGGAGATCAGAAACTATTGAAAACACTTCCGAAATTCAGGTTTCACGTAGGTTTCGAAGATTTTGTTTTTCTCACCGAGATATCCAAAACGAGATAGATCTTTTCCAATCAGGCTGAAACCTTGTTTTTCGTAAAGCATTTTGCATCCTGATCAAGAATAGCAAAAGAAATTGGGATAATATTCCCCAAATTCAGGTTGCAATGCAAAAAACTTTCATATCGCTCGTCCAAGTTATTATTATTGGTTTTTACGATATTTTCCATAATCTGGAGATCAGAAACTAATAAAAACACTTCCGAAATTCAGGTTTCACGTAGGTTTCGGAGATTTTGTGTTTCTCACCGAGATATCCAAAACGAGAAAGATCTTTCCCGATCAGGCTGAAACCTTGTTTTTCGTAAAGCATTTTGCATCCTGATCAAGAATAGCAAAAGAAATTGGCACAATATTCCCCAAATTCAGGTTGCAATGCAAAAAACTTTCATATCGCTCGTCCAAGTTATTATTATTGGTTTTTACAATATTTTCCATGATCTGGAGATCAGAAACTATTAAAAACACTTCCGATATTCAGGTTTTACGTAGGTTTCGAAGATTTTGTGTTTCTCACCGAGATATCCAAAACGAGAAAGATCTTTCCGAATCAGGCTGCAAGCTTGTTTTTCGTAAAGCATTTTGCATCCTGATCAAGAATAGCAAAAGAAATTGGTGAAATGTTTCCCAAATTCAGGTTGCAATGCAAAAAACTTTCATATCGCTCGTCCAAGTTATTATTATTGGTTTTTACGATATTTTCCATAATCTGGAGATCAGAAACTATTGAAAACACTTCCGAAATTCAGGTTTCACGTAGGTTTCGAAGATTTTGTTTTTCTCACCGAGATATCCAGAACGAGATAGATCTTTTCCAATCAGGCTGAAACCTTGTTTTTCGTAAAGCATTTTGCATCCTGATCAAGAATAGCAAAAGAAATTGGGAAAATATTCCCCAAATTCAGGTTGCAATGCAAAAAACTTTCATATCGCTCGTCCAAGTTATTATTATTGGTTTTTACGATATTTTCCATAATCTGGAGATCAGAAACTAATAAAAACACTTCCGAAATTCAGGTTTCACGTAGGTTTCGGAGATTTTGTGTTTCTCACCGAGATATCCAAAACGAGAAAGATCTTTCCCAATCAGGCTGGAACCTTGTTTTTCGTAAAGCATTTTGCATCCTGATCAAGAAGAGCAAAAGAAATTGGCAAAATATTCCCCAAATTCAGGTTGCAATGCAAAAAACTTTCATATCGCTCGTCCAAGTTATTATTATTGGTTTTTACGATATTTTTCATGATCTGGAAATCAGAAACTATTGAAAACACTTCCGAAATTCAGGTTTCACGTAGGTTTCAAAGATTTTGTGTTTCTCACCGAGATATTCAAAACGAGAAAGATCTTCCTCAATCAGGCTGAAACCTTGTTTTTCGTAGAGCATTTTGCATCCTGATCAAGAATAGCGAAAGAAATTGGTAAAATATTCCCCAAATTCAGGTTCCAATGCAAAAAACTTTCATATCGCTAGTCCAAGTTATTATTATTGGTTTTTACGATATTTTACATGATCTGGAGATCAGAAACTATTGAAAACACAGCCGATATTCAGGTTTTACGTAGGTTTCGAAGATTTTGTGTTTCTCACCGAGATATCCAAAACGAGAAAGATCTTTCCCAATCAGGCTGCAAGCTTGTTTTTCGTAAAGCATTTTGCATCCTGATCAAGAATAGCAAAAGAAATTGGCACAATATTCCCCAAATTCAGGTTGCAATGCAAAAAACTTTCATATCGCTCGTCCAAGTTATTATCATTGGTTTTTACGATATTTTCCATGATCTGGAGATCAGAAACTATTAAAAACACTTCCGATATTCAGGTTTTACGTAGGTTTCGAAGATTTTGTGTTTCGCACCGAGATATCCAAAACGAGAAAGATCTTTCCCAATCAGGCTGAAACCTCGTTTTTCGTAAAGCATTTTGCATCCTGATCAAGAATAGCAAAAGAAATTGGCAAAATATTCCCCAAATTCAGGTTGCAATCAAAAAACTTTCATATCGCTCGTCCATGTTATTATCATTGGTTTTTACGATATTTTCCATGATCTGTAGATCAGAAACTATTAAAAACACTTCCGATATTCAGGTTTTACGTAGGTTTCGAAGATTTTGTGTTTCTCACCGAGATATCCAAAATGAGAAAGATCTTTCCCAATCAGGCTAAAACTTTGTTTTTCGTGAAGAATTTTGTATCCTGATCAAAAATAGCGGAAGAAATTGGCAAAATATTTTCCAAATTAAGGTTGCAATGCAAAAACTTTCATATCGCTCGTCCAAGTTATTATTATTGGTTTTTACGATATTTTCCATAATCTGGAGATCAGAAACTAATAAAAACACTTTCGAAATTCAAGTTTCACGTAGGTTTCGGAGATTTTGTGTTTCTCACCGAGATATCCAAACCGAGAAAGATCTTTCCCAATCAGGCTGGAACCTTGTTTTTCGTAAAGCATTTTGCATCCTGATCAAGAAAAGCAAAAGAAATTGGCAAAATATTCTCCAAATTCAGGTTGCAATGCAAAAAACTTTCATATCGCTCGTTCAAGTTATTATTATTGGTTTTTACGATATTTTCCATAATCTGGAGATTAGAAACTATTAAAAACACTTCCGAAATTCATGTTTCACGTAGGTTCCGGAGATTTTGTGTTGCTCACCGAGATATCCAAAACGAGAAAGATCTTTCCCAATCAGGCTCCAACCTTGTTTTTCGTAAAGCATTTTGCATCCTGATCAAGAAAAGCAAAAGAAATCAGCAAAATATTCCCCAAATTCAGGTTGCAATGCAAAAAACTTTCATATCGCTCGTTCAAGTTATTATTATTGGTTTTTACGATATTTTCCATAATCTGGAGATTAGAAACTATTAGAAACACTTCCGAAATTCATGTTTCACGTAGGTTTCGGAGATTTTGTGTTGCTCACGGAGATATCCAAAATGAGAAAGATCTTTCCCAATCAGGCTAAAACTTTGTTTTTCGTGAAGAATTTTGTATCCTGATCAAAAATAGCGGAAGAAATTGGCAAAATATTTTCCAAATTAAGGTTGCAATGCAAAAACTTTCATATCGCTCGTCCAAGTTATTATTATTGGTTTTTACGATATTTTCCATAATCTGGAGATCAGAAACTAATAAAAACACTTTCGAAATTCAAGTTTCACGTAGGTTTCGGAGATTTTGTGTTTCTCACCGAGATATCCAAACCGAGAAAGATCTTTCCCAATCAGGCTGAAACCTTGTTTTTCGTAAAGCATTTTGCATCCTGATCAAGAAAAGCAAAAGAAATTGGCAAAATATTCTCCAAATTCAGGTTGCAATGCAAAAAACTTTCATATCGCTCGTTCAAGTTATTATTATTGGTTTTTACGATATTTTCCATAATCTGGAGATTAGAAACTATTAAAAACACTTCCGAAATTCATGTTTCACGTAGGTTCCGGAGATTTTGTGTTGCTCACCGAGATATCCAAAACGAGAAAGATCTTTCCCAATCAGGCTCCAACCTTGTTTTTCGTAAAGCATTTTGCATCCTGATCAAGAAAAGCAAAAGAAATCAGCAAAATATTCCCCAAATTCAGGTTGCAATGCAAAAAACTTTCATATCGCTCGTTCAAGTTATTATTATTGGTTTTTACGATATTTTCCATAATCTGGAGATTGGAAACTATTAGAAACACTTCCGAAATTCATGTTTCACGTAGGTTTCGGAGATTTTGTGTTGCTCACGGAGATATCCAAAACGAGAAAGATCTTTCCCAATCAGGCTCCAACCTTGTTTTTCGTAAAGCATTTTGCATCCTGATCAAGAATAGCAAAAGAGATTGGTAAAATATTCCCCAAATTCAGGTTGCAATGCAAAAAACTTTCATATCGCTCGTCCAAGTTATTATTATTGGTTTTTACGATATTTTCCATAATCTGAAGATCAGAAACTATTAAAAACACTTCCGAAATTCAGGTTTCACGTAGGTTTCGAAGATTTTGTGTTTCTCACCGAGATATCCAAAACGAGAGAGATCTTTCCCAATCAGGCTGCAAGCTTGTTTTTCGTAAAGCATTTTGCATCCTGATCAAGAATAGCGAAAGAAATTGGCACAATATTCCCCAAATTCAGGTTGCAATGCAAAAAACTTTCATATCGCTCGTCCAAGTTATTATCATTGGTTTTTACGATATTTTCCATGATCTGGAGATCAGAAACTATTAAAAACACTTCCGATATTCAGGTTTTACGTAGGTTTCGAAGATTTTGTGTTTCGCACCGAGATATCCAAAACGAGAAAGATCTTTCCCAATCAGGCTGAAACCTCGTTTTTCGTAAAGCATTTTGCATCCTGATCAAGAATAGCAAAAGAAATTGGCAAAATATTCCCCAAATTCAGGTTGCAATCAAAAAACTTTCATATCGCTCGTCCATGTTATTATCATTGGTTTTTACGATATTTTCCATGATCTGGAGATCAGAAACTATTAAAAACACTTCCGATATTCAGGTTTTACGTAGGTTTCGAAGATTTTGTGTTTCTCACCGAGATATCCAAAATGAGAAAGATCTTTCCCAATCAGGCTAAAACTTTGTTTTTCGTGAAAAATTTTGTATCCTGATCAAAAATAGCGGAAGAAATTGGCAAAATATTTTCCAAATTAAGGTTGCAATGCAAAAACTTTCATATCGCTCGTCCAAGTTATTATTATTGGTTTTTACGATATTTTCCATAATCTGGAGATCAGAAACTAATAAAAACACTTTCGAAATTCAAGTTTCACGTAGGTTTCGGAGATTTTGTGTTTCTCACCGAGATATCCAAACCGAGAAAGATCTTTCCCAATCAGGCTGAAACCTTGTTTTTCGTAAAGCATTTTGCATCCTGATCAAGAAAAGCAAAAGAAATTGGCAAAATATTCTCCAAATTCAGGTTGCAATGCAAAAAACTTCCATATCGCTCGTTCAAGTTATTATTATTGGTTTTTACGATATTTTCCATAATCTGGATATCAGAAACTATTAAAAACACTTCCGAAATTCATGTTTCACGTAGGTTCCGGAGATTTTGTGTTGCTCACCGAGATATCCAAAACGAGAAAGATCTTTCCCAATCAGGCTCCAACCTTGTTTTTCGTAAAGCATTTTGCATCCTGATCAAGAAAAGCAAAAGAAATCAGCAAAATATTCCCCAAATTCAGGTTGCAATGCAAAAAACTTTCATATCGCTCGTTCAAGTTATTATTATTGGTTTTTACGATATTTTCCATAATCTGGAGATTAGAAACTTTCAGAAACACTTCCGAAATTCATGTTTCACGTAGGTTTCGGAGATTTTGTGTTGCTCACGGAGATATCCAAAACGAGAAAGATCTTTCCCAATCAGGCTCCAACCTTGTTTTTCGTAAAGCATTTTGCATCCTGATCAAGAATAGCAAAAGAGATTGGTAAAATATTCCCCAAATTCAGGTTGCAATGCAAAAAACTTTCATATCGCTCGTTCAAGTTATTATTATTGGTTTTTACGATATTTTCCATAATCTGGAGATTAGAAACTATTAAAAACACTTCCGAAATTCAGGTTTCACGTAGGTTTCGGAGATTTTGTGTTGCTCACCGAGATATCCAAAACGAGAAAGATCTTTCCCAATCAGGCTCCAACCTTGTTTTTCGTAAAGCATATTGCATCCTGATCAAGAATAGCAAAAGAGATTGGTAAAATATTCCCCAAATTCAGGTTGCAATGCAAAAAACTTTCATATCGCTCGTCCAAGTTATTATTATTGGTTTTTACGATATTTTCCATAATCTGAAGATCAGAAACTATTAAAAACACTTCCGAAATTCAGGTTTCACGTAGGTTTCGAAGATTTTGTGTTTCTCACCGAGATATCCAAAACGAGAAAGATCTTTCCCAATCAGGCTGAAACCTCGTTTTTCGTAAAGCATTTTGCATCCTGATCAAGAATAGCGAAAGAAATTGGTAAAATATTCGCCAAATTCAGGTTCCAATGCAAAAAACTTTCATATCGCTCGTCCAAGTTATTATTATTGGTTTTTACGATATTTTACATGATCTGGAGATCAGAAACTATTGAAAACACAGCCGATATTCAGGTTTTACGTAGGTTTCGAAGATTTTGTGTTTCTCACCGAGATATCCAAAACGAGAAAGATCTTTCCCGATCAGGCTGAAACCTTGTTTTTCGTAAAGCATTTTGCATCCTGATCAAGAATAGCAAAAGAAATTGGCACAATATTCCCCAAATTCAGGTTGCAATGCAAAAAACTTTCATATCGCTCGTCCAAGTTATTATTATTGGTTTTTACAATATTTTCCATGATCTGGAGATCAGAAACTATTAAAAACACTTCCGATATTCAGGTTTTACGTAGGTTTCGAAGATTTTGTGTTTCTCACCGAGATATCCAAAACGAGAAAGATCTTTCCGAATCAGGCTGCAAGCTTGTTTTTCGTAAAGCATTTTGCATCCTGATCAAGAATAGCAAAAGAAATTGGTGAAATGTTTCCCAAATTCAGGTTGCAATGCAAAAAACTTTCATATCGCTCGTCCAAGTTATTATTATTGGTTTTTACGATATTTTCCATAATCTGGAGATCAGAAACTATTGAAAACACTTCCGAAATTCAGGTTTCACGTAGGTTTCGAAGATTTTGTTTTTCTCACCGAGATATCCAAAACGAGATAGATCTTTTCCAATCAGGCTGAAACCTTGTTTTTCGTAAAGCATTTTGCATCCTGATCAAGAATAGCAAAAGAAATTGGGAAAATATTCCCCAAATTCAGGTTGCAATGCAAAAAACTTTCATATCGCTCGTCCAAGTTATTATTATTGGTTTTTACGATATTTTCCATAATCTGGAGATCAGAAACTAATAAAAACACTTCCGAAATTCAGGTTTCACGTAGGTTTCGGAGATTTTGTGTTTCTCACCGAGATATCCAAAACGAGAAAGATCTTTCCCAATCAGGCTGGAACCTTGTTTTTCGTAAAGCATTTTGCATCCTGATCAAGAAGAGCAAAAGAAATTGGCAAAATATTCCCCAAATTCAGGTTGCAATGCAAAAAACTTTCATATCGCTCGTCCAAGTTATTATTATTGGTTTTTACGATATTTTTCATGATCTGGAAATCAGAAACTATTGAAAACACTTCCGAAATTCAGGTTTCACGTAGGTTTCAAAGATTTTGTGTTTCTCACCGAGATATTCAAAACGAGAAAGATCTTCCTCAATCAGGCTGAAACCTTGTTTTTCGTAGAGCATTTTGCATCCTGATCAAGAATAGCGAAAGAAATTGGTAAAATATTCCCCAAATTCAGGTTCCAATGCAAAAAACTTTCATATCGCTAGTCCAAGTTATTATTATTGGTTTTTACGATATTTTACATGATCTGGAGATCAGAAACTATTGAAAACACAGCCGATATTCAGGTTTTACGTAGGTTTCGAAGATTTTGTGTTTCTCACCGAGATATCCAAAACGAGAAAGATCTTTCCCAATCAGGCTGCAAGCTTGTTTTTCGTAAAGCATTTTGCATCCTGATCAAGAATAGCAAAAGAAATTGGCACAATATTCCCCAAATTCAGGTTGCAATGCAAAAAACTTTCATATCGCTCGTCCAAGTTATTATCATTGGTTTTTACGATATTTTCCATGATCTGGAGATCAGAAACTATTAAAAACACTTCCGATATTCAGGTTTTACGTAGGTTTCGAAGATTTTGTGTTTCGCACCGAGATATCCAAAACGAGAAAGATCTTTCCCAATCAGGCTGAAACCTCGTTTTTCGTAAAGCATTTTGCATCCTGATCAAGAATAGCAAAAGAAATTGGCAAAATATTCCCCAAATTCAGGTTGCAATCAAAAAAACTTTCATATCGCTCGTCCAAGTTATTATCATTGGTTTTTACGATATTTCCATGATCTGTAGATCAGAAACTATTAAAAACACTTCCGATATTCAGGTTTTACGTAGGTTTCGAAGATTTTGTGTTTCTCACCGAGATATCCAAAATGAGAAAGATCTTTCCCAATCAGGCTAAAACTTTGTTTTTCGTGAAGAATTTTGTATCCTGATCAAAAATAGCGGAAGAAATTGGCAAAATATTTTCCAAATTAAGGTTGCAATGCAAAAACTTTCATATCGCTCGTCCAAGTTATTATTATTGGTTTTTACGATATTTTCCATAATCTGGAGATCAGAAACTAATAAAAACACTTTCGAAATTCAAGTTTCACGTAGGTTTCGGAGATTTTGTGTTTCTCACCGAGATATCCAAACCGAGAAAGATCTTTCCCAATCAGGCTGAAACCTTGTTTTTCGTAAAGCATTTTGCATCCTGATCAAGAAAAGCAAAAGAAATTGGCAAAATATTCTCCAAATTCAGGTTGCAATGCAAAAAACTTTTCATATCGCTCGTTCAAGTTATTATTATTGGTTTTTACGATATTTTCCATAATCTGGAGATTAGAAACTATTAAAAACACTTCCGAAATTCATGTTTCACGTAGGTTCCGGAGATTTTGTGTTGCTCACCGAGATATCCAAAACGAGAAAGATCTTTCCCAATCAGGCTCCAACCTTGTTTTTCGTAAAGCATTTTGCATCCTGATCAAGAAAAGCAAAAGAAATCAGCAAAATATTCCCCAAATTCAGGTTGCAATGCAAAAAACTTTCATATCGCTCGTTCAAGTTATTATTATTGGTTTTTACGATATTTTCCATAATCTGGAGATTAGAAACTATTAGAAACACTTCCGAAATTCATGTTTCACGTAGGTTTCGGAGATTTTGTGTTGCTCACGGAGATATCCAAAACGAGAAAGATCTTTCCCAATCAGGCTCCAACCTTGTTTTTCGTAAAGCATTTTGCATCCTGATCAAGAATAGCAAAAGAGATTGGTAAAATATTCCCCAAATTCAGGTTGCAATGCAAAAAACTTTCATATCGCTCGTCCAAGTTATTATTATTGGTTTTTACGATATTTTCCATAATCTGAAGATCAGAAACTATTAAAAACACTTCCGAAATTCAGGTTTCACGTAGGTTTCGAAGATTTTGTGTTTCTCACCGAGATATCCAAAACGAGAGAGATCTTTCCCAATCAGGCTGCAAGCTTGTTTTTCGTAAAGCATTTTGCATCCTGATCAAGAATAGCGAAAGAAATTGGCACAATATTCCCCAAATTCAGGTTGCAATGCAAAAAACTTTCATATCGCTCGTCCGAATTATTATCATTGGTTTTTACGATATTTTCCATGATCTGGAGATCAGAAACTATTAAAAACACTTCCGATATTCAGGTTTTACGTAGGTTTCGAAGATTTTGTGTTTCGCACCGAGATATCCAAAACGAGAAAGATCTTTCCCAATCAGGCTGAAACCTCGTTTTTCGTAAAGCATTTTGCATCCTGATCAAGAATAGCAAAAGAAATTGGCAAAATATTTTCCAAATTAAGGTTGCAATGCAAAAACTTTCATATCGCTCGTCCAAGTTATTATTATTGGTTTTTACGATATTTTCCATAATCTGGAGATCAGAAACTAATAAAAACACTTTCGAAATTCAAGTTTCACGTAGGTTTCGGAGATTTTGTGTTTCTCACCGAGATATCCAAACCGAGAAAGATCTTTCCCAATCAGGCTGAAACCTTGTTTTTCGTAAAGCATTTTGCATCCTGATCAAGAAAAGCAAAAGAAATTGGCAAAATATTCCCCAAATTCAGGTTGCAATCAAAAAACTTTCATATCGCTCGTCCATGTTATTATCATTGGTTTTTACGATATTTTCCATGATCTGGAGATCAGAAACTATTAAAAACACTTCCGATATTCAGGTTTTACGTAGGTTTCGAAGATTTTGTGTTTCTCACCGAGATATCCAAAATGAGAAAGATCTTTCCCAATCAGGCTAAAACTTTGTTTTTCGTGAAAAATTTTGTATCCTGATCAAAAATAGCGGAAGAAATTGGCAAAATATTTTCCAAATTAAGGTTGCAATGCAAAAACTTTCATATCGCTCGTCCAAGTTATTATTATTGGTTTTTACGATATTTTCCATAATCTGGAGATCAGAAACTAATAAAAACACTTTCGAAATTCAAGTTTCACGTAGGTTTCGGAGATTTTGTGTTTCTCACCGAGATATCCAAACCGAGAAAGATCTTTCCCAATCAGGCTGAAACCTTGTTTTTCGTAAAGCATTTTGCATCCTGATCAAGAAAAGCAAAAGAAATTGGCAAAATATTCTCCAAATTCAGGTTGCAATGCAAAAAACTTCCATATCGCTCGTTCAAGTTATTATTATTGGTTTTTACGATATTTTACATGATCTGGAGATCAGAAACTATTAAAAACACTTCCGAAATTCAGGTTTCACGTAGGTTTCGAAGATTTTGTGTTTCTCACCGAGATATCCAAAACGAGAAAGATCTTTCCCAATCAGGCTGAAACCTTGTTTTTCGTAAAGCATTTTGCATCCTGATCAAGAATAGCGAAAGAAATTGGCAAAATATTCCCCAAATTCAGGTTGCAATGCAAAAAACTTTCATATCGCTCGTCCAAGTTATTATTATTGGTTTTTACGATATTTTCCATGATCTGGAGATCAGAAACTATTAAAAACACTTCCGATATTCAGGTTTTACGTAGGTTTTGAAGATTTTGTGTTTCTTACCGAGATATCCAAAACGAGAAAGATCTTTCCCAATCAGGCTGAAACCTTGTTTTTCGTAAAGCATTTTGCATCCTGATCAAGAATAGCAAAAGAAATTGGCAAAATATTCCCCAAATTCAGGTTGCAATGCAAAAAACTTTCATATCGCTCGTCCAAGTTATTATCATTGGTTTTTACGATATTTTCCATGATCTGGAGATCAGAAACTATTAAAAACACTTCCGATATTCAGGTTTTACGTAGGTTTCGAAAATTTTGTGTTTCTCACCGAGATATCCAAAATGAGAAAGATCTTTCCCAATCAGGCTAAAACTTTGTTTTCCGTAAAGCATTTCGTATCCTGATTGAGAATAGCGGAAGAAATTGGCAAAATATTTCCCAAATTCAGGTTGCAATGCAAAAAACTCTCATATCGCTTGTTCAAGTTATTATTATTGGTTTTTACGATATTTTCCATAATTTGGAGATCAGAAACTATTAAAATCACTTCCGATATTCAGGTTTCACGTAGGTTTCGGAGATTCTGTGTTTCTCACCGGGATATCCAAACCGAGAAAGATCTTTCCCAATCAGGCTGGAACCTTGTTTTTCGTAAAGCATTTTGCATCCTGATCAAGAAAAGCAAAAGAAATTGGCAAAATATTCCCCAAATTCAGGTTGCAATGCAAGAAACTTTCATATCGCTCGTTCAAGTTATTATTATTGGTTTTTACGATATTTTCCATAATCTGGAGATTAGAAACTATTAAAAACACTTCCGAAATTCATGTTTCACGTAGGTTTCGGAGATTTTGTGTTGCTCACCGAGATATCCAAAACGAGAAAGATCTTTCCCAATCAGGCTCCAACCTTGTTTTTCGTAAAGCATTTTGCATCCTGATCAAGAAAAGCAAAAGAAATTAGCAAAATATTCCCCAAATTCAGGTTGCAATGCAAAAAACTTTCATATCGCTCGTCCAAGTTATTATTATTGGTTTTTACGATATTTTCCATGATCTGGAGATCAGAAACTATTAAAAACACTTCCGATATTCAGGTTTTACGTAGGTTTCGAAAATTTTGTGTTTCTCACCGAGATATCCAAAATGAGAAAGATCTTTCCCAATCAGGCTAAAACTTTGTTTTCCGTAAAGCATTTCGTATCCTGATTGAGAATAGCGGAAGAAATTGGCAAAATATTTCCCAAATTCAGGTTGCAATGCAAAAAACTCTCATATCGCTTGTTCAAGTTATTATTATTGGTTTTTACGATATTTTCCATAATTTGGAGATCAGAAACTATTAAAATCACTTCCGAAATTCAGGTTTCACGTAGGTTTCGGAGATTCTGTGTTTCTCACCGGGATATCCAAACCGAGAAAGATCTTTCCCAATCAGGCTGGAACCTTGTTTTTCGTAAAGCATTTTGCATCCTGATCAAGAAAAGCAAAAGAAATTGGCAAAATATTCCCCAAATTCAGGTTGCAATGCAAAAAACTTTCATATCGCTCGTTCAAGTTATTATTATTGGTTTTTACGATATTTTCCATAATCTGGAGATTAGAAACTATTAAAAACACTTCCGAAATTCAGGTTTCACGTAGGTTTCGGAGATTTTGTGTTGCTCACCGAGATATCCAGAATGAGAAAGATCTTTCCCAATCAGGCTCCAACCTTGTTTTTCGTAAAGCATTTTGCATCCTGATCAAGAATAGCAAAAGAGATTGGTAAAATATTCCCCAAATTCAGGTTGCAATGCAAAAAACTTTCATATCGCTTGTCCAAGTTATTATTATTGGTTTTTACGATATTTTCCATAATCTGGAGATCAGAAACTATTAAAAACACTTCCGAAATTCAGGTTTCACGTAGGTTTCGAAGATTTTGTGTTTCTCACCGAGATATCCAAAACGAGAAAGATCTTTCCCAATCAGGCTGAAACCTTGTTTTTCGTAAAGCATTTTGCATCCTGATCAAGAATAGCGAAAGAAATTGGCAGAATATTTCCCAAATTCAGGTTGCAATGCAAAAAACTCTCATATCGCTCGTTCAAGTTATTATTATTGGTTTTTACGATATTTTCCATAAGTTGGAGATCAGAAACTATTAAAATCACTTCCGAAATTCAGGTTTCACGTAGTTTTCGGAGATTTTGTGTTTCTCACCAAGATATTCAAAACGAGAAAGATCTTTCCCAATCAGGCTGGAACCTTGTTTTTCGTAAAGCATTTTGCATCCTGATCAAGAAAAGCAAAAGAAATTGGCAAAATATTCCCCAAATTCAGGTTGCAATGCAAAAAACTTTCATATCGCTCGTCCAAGTTATTATCATTGGTTTTTACGATATTTTCCATGATCTGGAGATCAGAAACTATTAAAAACACTTCCGATATTCAGGTTTTACGTAGGTTTCGAAGATTTTGTGTTTCTCACCGAGATATCCAAAATGAGAAAGATCTTTCCCTATCAGGCTAAAACTTTGTTTTTCGTGAAGCATTTTGTATCCTGATCAAAAATAGCGAAAGAAATTGGCAAAATATTTTCCAAATTAAGGTTGCAATGCAAAAACTTTCATATCGCTCGTCCAAGTTATTATTATTGGTTTTTACGATATTTTCCATAATCTGGAGATCAGAAACTAATAAAAACACTTCCGAAATTCAAGTTTCACGTAGGTTTCGGAGATTTTGTGTTTCTCACCGAGATATCCAAACCGAGAAAGATCTTTCCCAATCAGGCTGGAACCTTGTTTTTCGTAAAGCATTTTGCATCCTGATCAAGAAAAGCAAAAGAAATTGGCAAAATATTCTCCAAATTCAGGTTGCAATGCAAAAAACTTTCATATCGCTCGTCCAAGTTATTATCATTGGTTTTCACGATATTTTTCATGATTTGGAGATCAGAAACTATTAGAAACACTTCCGATATTCAGGTTTCACGTAGGTTTCGAAAATTTTGTGTTTCTCACCGAGATATCCAAAATGAGAAAGATCTTTCCCAATCAGGCTAAAACTTTGTTTTCCGTAAAGCATTTTGTATCCTGATTGAGAATAGCGGAAGAAATTGGCAAAATATTTCCCAAATTCAGGTTGCAATGCAAAAAACTCTCATATCGCTCGTTCAAGTTATTATTATTGGTTTTTACGATATTTTCCATAATTTGGAGATCAGAAACTATTAAAATCACTTCCGAAATTCAGGTTTCACGTAGGTTTCGGAGATTTTGTGTTGCTCACCGAGATATCCAAAACGAGAAAGATCTTTCCCAATCAGGCTCCAACCTTGTTTTTCGTAAAGCATATTGCATCCTGATCAAGAATAGCAAAAGAGATTGGTAAAATATTCCCCAAATTCAGGTTGCAATGCAAAAAACTTTCATATCGCTCGTCCAAGTTATTATTATTGGTTTTTACGATATTTTCCATAATCTGAAGATCAGAAACTATTAAAAACACTTCCGAAATTCAGGTTTCACGTAGGTTTCGAAGATTTTGTGTTTCTCACCGAGATATCCAAAACGAGAAAGATCTTTCCCAATCAGGCTGAAACCTCGTTTTTCGTAAAGCATTTTGCATCCTGATCAAGAATGGCGAAAGAAATTGGTAAAATATTCGCCAAATTCAGGTTCCAATGCAAAAAACTTTCATATCGCTCGTCCAAGTTATTATTATTGGTTTTTACGATATTTTACATGATCTGGAGATCAGAAACTATTGAAAACACAGCCGATATTCAGGTTTTACGTAGGTTTCGAAGATTTTGTGTTTCTCACCGAGATATCCAAAACGAGAAAGATCTTTCCCGATCAGGCTGAAACCTTGTTTTTCGTAAAGCATTTTGCATCCTGATCAAGAATAGCAGAAGAAATTGGCAGAATATTCCCCAAATTCAGGTTGCAATGCAAAAAACTTTCATATCGCTCGTCCGAGTTATTATTATTGGTTTTTACGATATTTTCCATGATCTGGAGATCAGAAACGATTAAAAACACTTCCGATATTCAGGTTTTACGTAGGTTTCAAAGATTTTGTGTTTCTCACCGAGATATCCAAAACGAGAAAGATCTTTCCGAATCAGGCTGCAAGCTTGTTTTTCGTAAAGCATTTTGCATCCTGATCAAGAATAGCAAAAGAAATTGGTGAAATGTTTCCCAAATTCAGGTTGCAATGCAAAAAACTTTCATATCGCTCGTCCAAGTTATTATTATTGGTTTTTACGATATTTTCCATAATCTGGAGATCAGAAACTATTGAAAACACTTCCGAAATTCAGGTTTCACGTAGGTTTCGAAGATTTTGTGTTTCTCACCGAGATATCCAAAACGAGATAGATCTTTTCCAATCAGGCTGAAACCTTGTTTTTCGTAAAGCATTTTGCATCCTGATCAAGAATAGCAAAAGAAATTGGGAAAATATTCCCCAAATTCAGGTTGCGATGCAAAAAACTTTCATATCGCTCGTCCAAGTTATTATTATTGGTTTTTACGATATTTTCCATAATCTGGAGATCAGAAACTAATAAAAACACTTCCGAAATTCAGGTTTCACGTAGGTTTCGGAGATTTTGTGTTTCTCACCGAGATATCCAAAACGAGAAAGATCTTTCCCAATCAGGCTGGAACCTTGTTTTTCGTAAAGCATTTTGCATCCTGATCAAGAAGAGCAAAAGAAATTGGCAAAATATTCCCCAAATTCAGGTTGCAATGCAAAAAACTTTCATATCGCTCGTCCAAGTTATTATTATTGGTTTTTACGATATTTTTCATGATCTGGAAATCAGAAACTATTGAAAACACTTCCGAAATTCAGGTTTCACGTAGGTTTCAAAGATTTTGTGTTTCTCACCGAGATATTCAAAACGAGAAAGATCTTTCTCAATCAGGCTGAAACCTTGTTTTTCGTAGAGCATTTTGCATCCTGATCAAGAATAGCGAAAGAAATTGGTAAAATATTCCGCAAATTCAGGTTCCAATGCAAAAAACTTTCATATCGCTCGTCCAAGTTATTATTATTGGTTTTTACGATATTTTACATGATCTGGAGATCAGAAACTATTGAAAACACAGCCGATATTCAGGTTTCACGTAGGTTTCGAAGATTTTGTGTTTCTCACCGAGATATCCAAAACGAGAAAGATCTTTCCCAATCAGGCTGCAAGCTTGTTTTTCGTAAAGCATTTTGCATCCTGATCAAGAATAGCAAAAGAAATTGGCACAATATTCCCCAAATTCAGGTTGCAATGCAAAAAACTTTCATATCGCTCGTCCAAGTTATTATCATTGGTTTTTACGATATTTTCCATGATCTGGAGATCAGAAACTATTAAAAACACTTCCGATATTCAGGTTTTACGTAGGTTTCGAAGATTTTGTGTTTCGCACCGAGATATCCAAAACGAGAAAGATCTTTCCCAATCAGGCTGAAACCTCGTTTTTCGTAAAGCATTTTGCATCCTGATCAAGAATAGCAAAAGAAATTGGCAAAATATTCCCCAAATTCAGGTTGCAATCAAAAAACTTTCATATCGCTCGTCCATGTTATTATCATTGGTTTTTACGATATTTTCCATGATCTGGAGATCAGAAACTATCAAAAACACTTCCGATATTCAGGTTTTACGTAGGTTTCGAAGATTTTGTGTTTCTCACCGAGATATCCAAAATGAGAAAGATCTTTCCCAATCAGGCTAAAACTTTGTTTTTCGTGAAGCATTTTGTATCCTGATCAAAAATAGCGGAAGAAATTGGCAAAATATTTTCCAAATTAAGGTTGCAATGCAAAAACTTTCATATCGCTCGTCCAAGTTATTATTATTGGTTTTTACGATATTTTCCATAATCTGGAGATCAGAAACTAATAAAAACACTTTCGAAATTCAAGTTTCACGTCCCATGTAGGAAAGTACGATCGGCCCAGGATATGCCCATTCGTGGCATTCGACGCCTGATGCTTGGCTGCCGTTAGCGGACCAGTGCAGAAATGTGACGCGCGGTAGACCCTTGATCGACAACGGTCGTACGTAAAGACTGGACCACGCATGATATCACGGTAATGGACCAATGATTGGTAGCCGACAGAAGGCTGCCGAGCGTTATCCACGTGTCACATTTCTGGCTTGTGCCAGTCCTGATAGCCAGTTCCGACCCATTCTTAAAATATACAATCGGCCGAGGTTGTGCCCATTCGTGGCATTCGATACTTGGTGCTTGGCTGCCGTTAGCGGGCCAGTGCAGAAATGTGATCGACAAAATGTGATCGACAAACGGTCCTACGTAAAGACTGGACCACGCATGATATCACAGTAATGGACCAATAAGTGGAAGCCGGCGTAAAGCCGAACGTTATCCACGTGTCACATTTCTGGCTTGTGCCAGTCCTGGTAGCTAGTTCCGACCCATTCTCAGCCTACCATTTGTTCAACCATCCGGCCAGTGGTGAAAATGGTACACACACGACGTTACCCATTCTTGGCCCCACGTTGGTAAGATGTGGTTCCGCTATGATATTACTAACGTTTCGGTTGATCATGACAGCATTACCCAAGGGTACTAGGCCAGTTGTGCCGAATGATTCGAAATTGGATCACGCATGGATATGCACATGCAAGTAACGTGCGATTCTCGATGGATTTTAGTTGCCAAGGACGTGCTAAGATAAAACTAGTTTCATTTTGGGTTGGGCTCCATGCAAAATATAATTATGACACGGGCTGAGAATGTCTTTACCACTTCGTGACGTTACCACCACTACAGGCGTACATACATGTGTTAACTGGCATGGGACAGTTTATAATAATGTATAATCAACCTGAAACTGCTCGGGGTTATATGTTTAAGGCAAGGTTACTATACTAATGAGAAAATTCGGCCGTCTAGTGACGGCTGCGTGAAGCGCGTTTACCAAGTTCGCGTAGCGCTCAAGAGATGGAGTGGGTGTGGCTTTACTTTGAGATTATACCGATACCTGCGCGGAATAACCGGCTATCCACTCCGAAAAGCGGCCTTTGCCCATATAAATAACATAGGCAAAGGCCGCTTTTCGAAGCGGATTCTGAGATAGCTGCTTTTTCAACCGGACTCTGAGATAGCCGGTTATTCCGCGAAAGTATCGATACATATTCAATAAATGACGGCAGACGAATATTAACCATGCGCCAAGTTCAGGACAATGCACGTTTCCGTGTATAGCTAATTGCTCAGGGACACTCCGTATAATGACGAGGACATTATGCTGAGGACTGATGCGAAATACATACAGGGTGATTCAGAATGCGGTACTTTCCTTATAGTGGATGCCTCGTAAAAAAACTAAGACTAATATTATCAATGCTCAAATGTCGGATGGGAAGCCGTTTTCAGGTAGGAGCCGTTTAAAGTACGTCAATACTAGAGTAGATACGATAGACTGTCTCAGGCTCCTACCTGAATACGACTTCTCATTCTACATTTCAGCATTGATAATTTTAGTCTTACGTTAGATTTTTACGGGGAATCCACTGGTATATAAGGAAAGTACAGCATTCTGGATCACCCTGAATAGGCCTTCGGATATATAATTATGCTAAGGACTGGGAATTGTGCATTTAAGGGGGGAAATAGCTGTAGAGGCTTCAAAAAATTCACTTTTTTTGTTTTTCATAAATCGATAGTAGAACTATTCAAAAATATATTCTGAAAATTTCAAATCAAAATTCCACGACGTTTAAGGGGGTACATAGACCCTTAAAATAATTTTTTTCAAATTGCTGCTACGCTCTGAAAAAACATTCTAGTGACTCAGTTTCTCTACAGTTGATTAGTGCTATTTTGATACATAGTTCATGATTTTTCCAGATTTTATGTCCTCCGCTGGACATAAATTCAGTCTATCGAAGAAAAACCAGTAGTCGTAGGGTACAGGTTGCTGCGTTGGATGAAATTTCTTCAACTTTTAAGGACATATTCTGTATGAAAGTAAGTTTTAGACATAGAAATTTTTGATTGTAACAATTTTTTTCCATCGTTCTGGAAAAAATGTTTTAAAACCAAAAATTTCTACGTCTAAAAATTAAATTTATCAAATATTATTGGTTTGGTCCGAAATTACATTTATACAGAATATTTCCTTGAAAGTTGAAGAAATTTCATCCAACGCAGCCGCCTGTACCCTACGACAACTGGTTTTTCTTCGATGGACTGCATTTATGTTCAGCGGAGGACATAAAATCTGGAAAAATCATGAACTATGTATCAAAATAGCACTAATCAACTGTAGAAAAACTGAGTCACTAGAATGTTTTCTCAGAGCTTAGCAGCCATTTGCAAAAAATTATCTTAAAGGTGTATGCACCCCCTTAAAAGTTATTAGCGTTTGAGTGTGTGTCCCTCGGTCAAACGGTTGGAGCACTTGGCACGTAGTACGGAGCGGTCAAGCAGGTAGTCATTCATGAACGACATTCATTTTCTGCAAGCCGAAAATGATGCATATGAAGCTGACGAAGGACTGCAATATGGTGCTGGAATAGCTGATTAACCAGTAAGTTGTTCAAATTGATTTATTACGGCCTTAAATTTACCTTTACTGCCACTCTTATTTTCAATCGTGTTTTTTTTTTAACTACTTTTTCGAATTTTTGTACACTCTAGCTCTTACAGTTTTCTGATCAATCGCTATCAAACTCAGCATATAGTTTCTTTAAATAAATACGCTCTATTTGAACCTCAATCCTCAACAATATCTTTGTTTTTATACCTAAAAAATGGTAAAAAATCATACTCAATTTTCACATTTCTCAAAAAAATATTAATTTTCAATTTTTTTGTGAGGATTGAGGTTCAAATAGAAGAAACACTTATAAAAAAAAAATTGAAAAATTGATTTCAGATGACAATTGTGACCTCCAGGATGTACACAAATTGCCCAGCCGGATGGCGACTAGCAATGCGCGGCAGCTGATATCTCCGTTACTTTTTGAGGAAAATATTTGAAAATTTTAGAATATACTCTTGAATATATGTGTAAAATGACCCTAAAGTATAAATAAAATATATATATTCCTTATGTGTTGAAAAAATTCATGAAAATCACTAAAAATACGCCGTCCTACACCTATTTCCTCCCTTAATAGATAAAGTACTAATTTAGAGCGCTTACAATTTTTTGAATGGACACAAAATAAGGGAAAATAAATATAATATTGTGTTAAAAAAAATTCTTTGGCACATGTTCCTGTTGAAATAGGGGCTCGAATTTGAGGGAAATTTTTATTCTGTATTTGGAACCGATTGGGCCTAGAAAATTTCAAAAATCAGCCTTTTGAGAACCATTCTATTATACATAATATCGATACCTGCGCGGAATAACCGGCTATCTCAAAGTCTGGTTGAAAAAGCGGCTATCTCAGAATCCGCTCCGAAAAGCGGCCTTTGCCTATGTTATTTATTATATGGGCAAAGGCTGCTTTTCGGAGTGGGTTCTGAAATAGCCGCTTTTTCAACCGGACTCTGAGATAGCCGGTTATTCCGCGCAGGTATCGATATGGAGAAAAGAAGTAGAAAATAAAAAAATATGTTAAATATCATTATTTTATTATTGCTATGACTGATGAAAAAATAATACAAGTGTAGTAAAAGTAAGCAGAAATAAAATACTGTATAGTCAAAAAGAAAAAAATCTTAGGTGCCGGAAAAGGAACACAAAATAATACACATACTGGCGTCAAATATATCAGAAGCCAGCTGAAGGCACGATAATAAGTCGGTAAATGAAAATAATATCAGCTTGAAAAGTGAGAATCATTTCAGAATAGTTATTTCCGAAGCGCGGTTAGGTTAGACCATAGGGAAATAAATCTAGTTACAATGGGTACGAGTTTTCTGAAACAGCAGGATCCGTGTAACGCAACATAAATTCTCGGCATAATTACCAACTCAAGATTAGTCAAATACTAGGTTATTTCGTTTCACAAAAATCGGGCTGCACCGAGCTGCACCGAGCTGCACCAGGCTGCTCTGAACCAATCACCTCGAAGCCTAGACTAGTATAGTCTATTATACCAGTCTAAGCTTCGAGTTGATTGCTTCAAAACAGCCCGGTGCTGCTCGGTGCAGCCCGATTTTTGTAGAACCTACTATATCTATTAAATGCTATTATAGCATTTTCGACTGGGCTACACCGCGCTACACTGGTGTAGTGTAGCTATCTTCATCCTCTTCCTTTTCTAAGAGAAAGAGAAAGACAGAGATGGCTACACTACACCAGTGTAGCTCGGTGTAGCCCAAGTCGAAAATGCTATAATAAGTAACGCAACATAAATTTTTGGCATAATTGCCAACGCAACATAAATTTTTGGCACAATTGCCAACTCAACATTAGTCAAATACTATATCTAATAAGTAACGCAACATAAATTTTTGGCATAATTGCCAACTAAAGATTAGTCAAATACTATAATTATATATGTATAGTCTAGTTGAAGGCACAATATAAGTGAATCAAAAAATTCTCAGCTCGATAAGTGAGAATCATTGTAGAATAGTTATTTCTACTGAAAGAGTTGTTAGATTTCAGTAAAATATATCAAACGCCAGTTAAAGGCTGGATACTGAGTAGGTGAATAAGATAGAATCCATGCAACGCAACATAAATTCTTGGCATATTGGCCAATTACGGATAAGTTAAATATTATATCTATATACTATACGTATGCCTATTTCTTGCATAAAAAACATTTGCGTGCCCAATTGAACCGCTTTTACTAGTGAGGGAAAGAAGCGAGATAAGAATCAGTAGTACAGTGATAGCATGTGTATCCATGCGAGAGCAGATTAACAAATATGGACCACAAAATGATTTGCCCTAATGGTATGTCATTACGCTGAAATAACAATGAAGTTGGATGGAGCAAATTCAGAATTCTAAACCCATGGACTTGTAGCGAAAACCTTCATCAAAAACATATTTCATACGAGCAATATTGCATAAATTCATTATCTCATACATCCTTCCTGAATCAGACCTTACTAATCCCAATCAAAGGTATAAGCACCTCCATGAACAGAAGACCCTAGTGCATCAAAGAAGTCTTTTTTTTCCTGTAAAATCAGATCTGGATCGTATGTTAGTGCTTTTCGAATCTTGACAGAGTTCCACCCTGAGACTTACGATTGAATGAGAAATCCTGGAGCTAACCACAATTACATAAAGAAAAGTAGAAAATTTCATAATGCTTCTCAAGTCACAATATACTTGCAGGACATCCATGGTTTAGGGTTCAAAACAATAAGATCGAGATATCTATGTACCGCTTTCAGGATTCAATTACGCTCTCATTTTTTAGACGAATATCAGGTCAAAATCGAGGTGAAAATATTGATTTTCGACTTTTTTTTTTGTGAAAACGAGGGATGTGATCTTGAAACCTATACTTGAATACCTTCATCTTATTGTTTTAATACCATCTTAAAAACATGGATGTCCTGCAAGCACAATCGGAGCGCAAGAAATATTATGAAATTTTCGATTGTTTACTGTACAGGGTGAAAGTCTAACGTCGGAACAGTCGGAGTAGCGTTGAGGTGGCTGCGACTTCGGTACGCATAAGATTTTATATATATGGCCGCGCCGAGATCGCGGCCACCTCAACGCTGTTCCAAGTGTTCGGACGTTAGACTTTCACCCAGTATGTGATTGAGGCTATCTCCTGAATTTCTTCCTCAACTCTCAATTTTAAGGTGGGATTATGTAAGGATTCAAATGATCCAAAACTAATTCCGATACAACAAAAACACAAACATCTTTGTCCCACTAGGGTCTCAAACTAGTCCAAGTTTGTTTTGATGAGCTTTCGAGGTTTTGGCGATACTAGAAATTCTATATTGAAATTTTGAATCGATGGACATTTCTTCTCAACGGCTTATACAGCTGAGCGATTTTTTTTGCCACCGTCGCGGTCTGCTGCACCCGCAAGCCATTTTCCAACGATGCCCCGGATAGTATCTTTGTTGCAGGAATATGACTCCACCAATATATCTGTAAAGGCGAAACGTTAATATTTTAAATACTTCCAGCATTAAGAATTGTAGTCTGATCGAAAAAGGCTAGAGAAAAATGGGTCAACTTGAAACGAATGTGGCAAAACAAGTAAAATACTAAGTAAATGAAAAAGTAGAGCAGAATGATGAAAAAGCAATTCTGTTTCCAGAGCGGTCATCATTACCAGACATGCATTGAAATATGTTTGTAGCGCTGAAGTTTTCTTTGCCCTGCCCTTTGATTTTGCGACCAGATCCACTGAATCTTAATTGAACAGGCTTCGTCATGATAGCTGGAAGCACCTTATAGGTTGCATCTTTTTCGGACTTACAGGAGTTCCACATTAGTTTCATCCATGTTTTCTGAAATCACATGTTTCAATATCAAGTAAAAAAATAACGAGGGACAATTGTTAATCTCCATAAGTGTTTCATCTAATTACCAAAGCTTTTCGCCTCTCATCTGATAACTTCTTTTTTTCCTCATCCTCTCCTTCGTACTTTAATCTTTGGTCCAACTCGAAAAACTCCTCAAGGGTGTTTAAGGGTAGATCAACACCAATTGTTTCGATACATTTAGGTAAAGTATCACCCACTGATTGCAGACCTTCTGCTGCCACAAAAGACAGCTTGAGATCTTTAAATAGCTCTTTCATTTCATATGTTATGTTTCTTTGTAGGCGTCCGAATTTCCTGTCTATTTTTGCAAGATTTTTTTGAAGCTCGTCAAGTGAAGCCTTCAACAAGGTAGCTGCAGCGAAAATATTTTTTATGTGTGAACTGAATTACATCGAATAACCATCTACTCATCTTCACCAATAACGTTCATCTATCTCACTTGTAATAGTGGTAAATTGAAATGTGAGTATCGACCATTTGTTAGTACAGTGGACTCTCGTTAGTTGCAACGCGTTGGGGCTCAGTGGTTTCTGACCTTCTTGTGTTGTATGATTTTATGCTTTAAATTCAAATTTAATACATCTTGGTTGCAACACATACATACAGGGTGATCCAGAATACGGTACTTTCCTTATACCAGTGGATTCCTCGTAAAAATCTGATACGAAGTTTAGCAATGCTAAAATATAGAATGAGAAGTCGTTTTCAGGTAGGAGCCGTTTAAAGTACGCCAATACGAGAGTGAATACGATAGACTGTCTTAGGGCCGCCACCGCCGGCTTGGCGGTTCTCGCGACGCTCAAGTCACCGGCCACTGCGATCTCGCCAACTGACAATATGACAGTGGCGACCCTAAGTCAGTCTCGTATCTGCTCTCGTATTAGCTAGCTTTAAACGGCTCCTACCCGAAAACGATTTCCTATTCGACATTTTAGCATTGATAATTTTCATCTTAGATTTTTACGAGGAATCCACAGGTATAAGGAAAGTACTGCACTCTAGATCACACCGTATATACAGAATACTACTCCATAGTCATGAGCGAACGTTCTCATGATAACTATGTCGATGAAACATAGTTCATTTATTGAGTAATTATCATATTGGCCGGGTACGAAAATACTAATACTATTTAACTATCAGTGTGTAACATATTCATTAGGGTGTTTCAAAAAAAAAAACGAAATTCCAATTTATTTTTTTGACCACTGAATGTGTGTATCCCAATCTCGAAATACACCTTGCGAACAGAATCCACCGAGAAAAATTCTCACGGTGTGCCAATCGATATTTATCGATGAAACTAAACATTGAATGAGCCACCCTTAGGATGGTTTGTCTGCGCTCTCCTTTTGCATGGCGCATTGTGAGGGGTAAGTCTAAGGCTGAAGCATTGACGAGGCAAAGAAACACAATATTTCTGGACAAAGATTTTTTTTTTCAAATGTTGAAAAAAAAATGAGAAATGAAATTTTTTTTTTTTTTAGTCTTCTTCCAGAGTTTTTTTTTCCAATGTTGGAGAAAAAAAGTTGTTTTTTTTTAGTCTTTTTCCAGAAATATTGTGTTTCTTCGCCTCGTCAAGGCTTGAACCTTAGACTTGTAACGGGAGGCGTTTAAACGATTTTATAAATATCCCTTTACTTGAATCTCCTCACAGGATGCGTGCTTGAGGTTTGATTAAATATTGATCGAGTCTGTATTGATAGATTAAGTTTTAACTGTATGAATTAGTTTATACAGATTGGATTAGCTGGCTCATTCATGTTAATAATGAATAAATCTTGAAGACACATATTACTCACGTGATTATGTAAACCCTTAAGGCGTTCGACAACATGTTATTCGGATGTTCTATTCTTGACTCGTTAAAGATAGAATAGAATATTTATCATAATACAAAATCAATATGTATATTTTTAGTTTTATTTTTCTATGCAGCTGATCGAAATGAAAATATACACACGTCAGTACGATTCCATACTTTATTTACGAGTGCCCTAACAACCCTCTGGTATTACAAAACCATTGCTCAAACATTTGAATAGCACATCAATAAAAATAGTCTTTGAAATTATAAGAACAAATAAACTAAAAGTAAAGATAGGTACAGGTCCCTCTTAGGTATAGGCCGTCCCTCTCAGACTTACCCCTTACAATGCACCATCCAAAAGGAGAGCGCGGACAAACCATCCTAAGGGTGGCCTATTCAATGTCTAGTTTTATCAATAAATATCGATTAGCACACAATGCGAATTTTTCTCGGCGGATTCTGTTCACAAGGTGTATTTCGAGATTAGGATAAACACATTCAGTGGTCAAAAAAATAAATTGGAATTTCGTTTTTTTTTTTTTAAACACCCTAATATTCATGCATACTGTCAGCGCCATCTAAAATCAAGCTCAGCACTTTTTCATTCTTAACGTATACACAATACACACTTATTTTTAAAGTAGTATATGTGCGTGCACCCAGCCAATATTATAATTACTATACAGAAGACAGAAGGGCCTTGATTGCCCAGCTAGTTGATTAGAATTAAAGAGACTCAAATTTTTATTGATTAGAAAAATTATGGAGAAGTATTCTATAAATGGGGAATTCCACGCCAACTTGACCAATGAATTTCCCTCATCTTTTCGATTTGCTTAAAAAAAATGTCTACAATTGTCCAAGTACTAAAACGGTCCCCTAAATTTTTTCAGATTTTTTGATCGACCCGTTTTTTGTTATGAATTTTCAAACTACCAAATATTTCGACACTTTTTAAAAATCTCAACAAAATTCTCAAAAATCTCATGCTCCACTACGAACATCACGCTACTAAGTCCATGATGGTGCAATTTTTTATCTATTTTTTTCCAACGTTTTTAATATAAACCTTGATAAAAAAAACTTGATCAAAATGTCTTTTAAATTTCAAATGCACGACGCTAAAATTGTTTCAATAACCCTCGTTTGTATGACGAACTGCTTTTTGATTCATAGAATTATAACAGCAGCATGATTTTTTTAGGATTTCCAAAAAAACAAGCAACTTCCGTTAATGACTTCCTGTTATTCGAAAATCTTCCAGCATTCTGTAGAATTGACAAATAATAGCTGGTATTCCCCAGAAGAAATCGAAAGAAAAAGTTGAATTATCTTATTTTTCTTCAGAATCAAAGAAATTTGCGAGAGAACAAAATTGAGAAGGAATCTTTGGATCCCAATTCTGATGAGAATTGGAGAAAAAAAAAAATTCACAAAAAAATGCGACAGATTTGTCACGAATTTTGAATTACCATGTTTAATGACCAAAATTAAGACACAGTCTATTTTCACGTTGCCATTACAGCACGACAAACTAGCAGTGTAATAATTTAAAAAATCAGTTCAGTGAATATAAAATTATAACAAACTGACACATACACGCCCACTCAGTAGAAAAAAAAACAATTACAGAAATAAACTTGTATTGTAAAAAATAGACACGATCAGACCTGTGATAGTTACTGTTATTGTTACAGTCTAGTCTAGATATTATATCATGATTTCAGATTACCTCATGTTAAAAACCCTCACCGACATTCACTGTCAGTAAATATTTCAAATGATAAATATCTCACCTGAGCCATCTTTATTTCTCCCTCTGCGTTTTTCTTGACGATTCATATTGGCTGTCTCAACGATGCTTCTGGCTCCCAGCGTTTCTTCCAACTCCTCGATGGAGCTACTAGATACATCTGCACAGAAGTATATACCCCAAAGTTACAGGGTGAACGACAGTTTCTCTCTTCGTTCAGACTATGACGTACATACAATAGAGTGAATCTTAAACTGGTATACAGGAGTGGGGTTGAGGTGATTGCAAAAATCAGCAACTGTTACAATCGCTACCAATTCTATGATTGTCTTGTAGTCAACAATTGTTGATTTGGACTTGCGGCCACCTAAACTCTGCGCCTGCTGTATATCCGATATAAATTCACCCTGTATGTACATTTCAATATAAACACTATTTTTAGACTCTTAAGGGAAGACCCTACTGAGATTTTGACCAAAATTGCTCAAAAATTCAATTTTTCGCTTTTTCCACAATAAACATGTAGAATTTCATTAAACTATTGTAAATACCATTGAATGTAAGTTTCAAACAATATAAAGTCAAAATATGTACTTCGTGGCCAAACGTACGATGCCAACGACAAATAACTTTTATTTGTCGATTAACTTTATTCACTGATTCAGGAATTGTATTTCCACATCGAAAATATCTTTTTATTTTACTAATTAAGTTATCCTATGGATAAAAATAACGTTTTATAACATACTTCGCCCGATAAAACTATGTTCTCAATATAAAAATGCAATTCAAAGATGCAAATCAGTGAATAATGTTAGCCGACGAATAAATATTATTTATTATTGGTGAAACCGGCCATTAAAGATCAGCACCAAGATTTTTTGAGAACCGCAACAGCTAACGCACAAGGACAGGGAGTCGAGAACGCAGCACGAAGAAATAAGCTTCTAGGTGTAGTTAAATTGATTGAGGCGCAAAATGAAATTTCAAAGATAAAGAAGGACGGACTACAGATTCAACGATTAAATTTTTTAATTTTCTTTTATGTTATGGTGAATCTGCAAATGCAGGGCAAAGAATCTAAAAAATCTGAGATACGTTGTTCAGAAAGTTCAATAACATGACTTCTCCAATTATCTTGGGCCATATATTCTGAAGAATTTCAATAATTTTCACCAGTTTTCATTGAAATGCCATTTACTTAAAACTACATTTTCAGCTACGCTAAAAACTCCTTGCGTCATAGTTCTGCTCCGATCAACTTCTTCTTCGCAGAGGAAGTTCACACATACCTTATGCACAAAATCACTGAACAGATTTTCCAAATTGTAATAGTTACATACTTCTCAAGTCTAAAATGACATGAAAAATGCACAAAATTTGTAAGTGAAAATATTAAATGCTCCCAAAAAATGAATGAATTAGTTCGCAAATCTGATCAGCAAATTCCTTCGCCTTAGTGTGTTGAAGACTATATTTGAAGATTCATATGATTCGATTAAAGTTATAACGCAAGGAGCAGTTTGAAATTCAGTATGTTTTTACCATTGAATGGTGGGTAACTTCTACATATTTCTTAAGTAATCTGTGAGAACAAGGTAGGATTTTCTTAGTTCTTGAGTACACTTTCACATGATCTATAAATAATTTCAATCATGAAAAAAATGTTGAAGTTTTGAGTTTCACCAGGGTCTTCCCTTAAATCATGATTGCTGATAAAATGAAATAAATAATTTCCATAATTATCTCACTTGTCACGGACGCAGTATCGTCATCAGAAATTTCCCTTTGTTGATTTGATGAATCGGAACCTTGATTTGTACAAGTATTTGACACAGAGGGGTTTTTTTCATTTGGCTGCTCTGGCATCGTGTGAAGTGAATTCAGAGAATCAACTCCATCCAAATATCGGTTCAACCGTCTTATTCCTTGAATGTAGTTCTCTAGAATTCACAAATTGAAGATACAGTATTTTTATTCATCAATTCGATCTGAGTGTTATTTAAATAAAGGACTGTATATACCTGCTTGACTCAAAATTTTCACTTTATATGATGCCCACTTTTTTTGTGGTGCATGATTGTCAGCCACATACTGCTCCGCAAATTGCATTTCTGCACCAACCGGATACTTGCAGTACCAGCGGTCTTTTTTGATGAACATCCAACTAAAGAGCACCAGTTCTGAGCTTTTTTGTTGCATTATATTGAACTCCACAATGACATGTGTTGTTCGTGGACTGATTTCAGGGTTTCTAAATAAATAAGATATTTGGGATCAATGAACGATTAAAAATTTGGACCCTCTTCCGACACTCTACGCTGTACGCCTTTCTCCTAAATCAATTTAGATTCCTTAATGCAATAATTTCATGAGGTTGAAGTTCGTAACGTTAACGCAACAAACTGATGGGACAAAATTCCTAATTTCATGACTTGAATAGTAAAAAAATAGCAAAATACGTGCATCATTTCATGGTTGGAGTGAAAACACTCCTTTTATACCTCCAACTCTAACAATACTTGAGTCATGAAATAGTGAATTTTTCTGATTATTTTTCCCATCCAAATTCAGCCAATAGAATTGCACCATTCGACGTTATTTTGCATAGCCTACACGATATTTAACTGATAATTTTGATAATTCCACTGGTAATTTCACGTGTGCTTTCACCGCGGTAAGTTTTCATGTAGATATATATATATAAAAAACAAAAGATTCTCCAATCCAGATAACCCTTCATCGAATCTGACAGATTGAATTATAATTATAATTCTGTGACTTTTAAATTTTGCTTTTAACTGTGGATTTTTTCTCATGGTGCAATTCTATCGGCCAAAATTTGGATGGAAAAATAATCCGCCGAATACCACTCAAGCTTCAAAATTAATCTGGTATTTTCCTCAAGGTTTCCTACAATCAAACGAAGTCGTCAAGTGTTTCAGAAAAATCACGCGCCAAATTCACGGGTCTTTCCGTGTAGTTATAGCCTTACACACTTGGCGCACAAAAACTCTCGGCCATTTATGTTTCCTAACAACAAATTGATGATTCATGGTAGGCGATAAGAAATTTCAATTTAGATTCAATAAAGAAATGATAGCTTACATGTTTATTTTTGACGTTGCCATTTTATGGCGACCAGCTCACTGTCAGTGCAGATTTCAGTGCACGTTATTCTGTACAAAAAAAAATCGGATTGACATTCTGTATAAACATTTGTTGAAAATGTTGACATGATTTTCTAATTAGTGATTAATCCCTCTTGAAAAAGGCTGACAGTTAATGAAATCTTGCTATTTGATCGTGATCATATTATACTGGTACAAGTTAGTTTCACCATGTTGAAAGCAGTCGATAACGCTGGGACTCTCGGATAAAATAGTCCTCCGTAGCCTCTAATTTGACTCCTGTAGATTTTCTACAGCTCCATAACAAAGCTCAACTTCAAATTTACTAAAACTCACTGAAAATGATATTACAACAGTAGCTACAGAACAATATTCTAAATCTAAATTTTTGAAAAAAAAAAATATATCAAATTCATTTTGTGAGCTTATAGCTCTTCGGTTAGCTCATGCGATACGGAAAATATAACTGAGCACACCTGTTGGTGACAAAATTCTAAGCTGACATAAGCCATTGCATTGCAGAGGTTCCAGCGCCATCGATGGCTTGATCAGATTTCGTATTCAGATAGCAAAATCTAATTTGTGCGTATATTTTTTTGTAGTCAACAATGACGCGGGAAAACAAATTCGTTGAAAACAAAACCACCGCAAGATTTTTGGTTTCAGCGCAATATTTGTTTGATGATCGAGTGCGATCAATTGTCTATAAAAGATTGAAAATTGACTCGCACTGAAAAAAAATGTAAATTTTTTTTAAACATGGTTTCCCTTGAACTAAAAGTTGGAGAGAACTTGGCTTTTGCAAAAAATCATTCAATCCACGTCATTGTTACTTTACCGTAGAAACGAGTGATAGTTTGTGAGTTAATTAAGCATCAAGTCGCGATGATTCATCTTGATATGAGAACTTGTACTTATTTTATAATTTAGCTATACTTACAGAACTTTTTTTTCCGGCCTTCGGTTAACCGAGATCCGCGTGTGGCTCAGGAGAAAATGTCTGCCCCACGTGCTCGTGAGAGTGTTGATGCCGGTTTCCTGTGAAGCATATCGCATGAAAAAAACAAAAATACATACATAATATACACATTATACATTTCTGCTTACTAGAATGAACTGAATAGCAAATAAAGCTCGAGAAAACAACAACTTTTATAATGAAATATGCGAAGTGAGAACTACGTACGTCTTTACGGTAGAGTTGTCATATAGAGATGTGAAACTTTGCATGGAATAAAACTAAGAGATTATGGAGGCATGAGCCTATATACCATATATTGTTGTATTAATCGAACATCTGTTATCGATGCAGCGATTGAACGAATGGTGACAGTCTAATTACCTCTTTTTGTATCCAAATTTTGAAACCTTTTGGTAGAACCACTCAGAACCGAACAACAGCCACGTGTGACGAGATTCAATCAAGCACCGCACCACCGTAACGAAGCACAAGTAATCACGATGCTCGGAGCGCGCTAAAAGTCTGAATCTCAAAATCTTAGCCAATCACGACGCTAGGTCCAGAACTGCGAAGCAGTCATTGGTCAGGCCTTGAAATTCAAGTCGAGTTGATGCGTTCAATAGAACTACCAACCGTGAATATGTAACAAGATAGAACTTCTAGCAGGACCCACGATACCAAGAGAGACGTAGTAGTGTGCGACACATATCATGGCGAAATACAAACCAATACAAACGAGTCTGCTAGTGATACATATTTAGATATTCAAATATATCTTCATATCAAGGATATAGGTGTGTTGAGTTTTACAAAACATCTATTTTATGATATTTTTTTCACAATAGCTGCAGAATACACAATATTGGTATATTATTCATAAGCTATTGAGTGTAACCCAACATATAGCAGGCCACAGAATCGAGGCAGTTAGATAAAAAAATGCTAAGGCATCATAGCTTGACTCACTCTGATTCCACAAGCAATATAGGAACATGGGACGTGATACGTTCTCTAAATGCATAACACATTAGACTCTGTCAAAAAAAAACGACATCTTTTTGTTCGGGCCCTTTCGAAAATAGTTAGTGTTTAATATAGGAAAACATGTCCCCAAAGCTCAGCTATGTAGCTTGAACACAGAATTAGTTTATCTCAGTTTTATTTTTATAACTCTCTTTATCCAACTGATAAGAATAAATAGGTATACGGTTTTGTAGGGAATTTCATGATCTACAAAAATGATCCTATGTCCCAAGTTGCTCAATTGAACCGTTTACAAGTTATAGTGGTTTAAAAGTCATATTTATATTTGATCACTAATTATTTCCGACGAATTAACTCAAATTAATTTCTCATATAAATTTTTTCAGATACCACATTGCCTAGAAAAATAATCAACTCTGAAGAAAGTAAATATCAAGAAAATTAACTTTTATAATTAAAAAAAAAAAAAAAAACTTCAAATATTTAATCTAAGTTAGTTATAAATTCAATAAACAATGATTTTTTTCCAATAAAGTTGACTCGAAATTTGGATTTTTTCTTTTTTTTCCCTCGGTTTAACTCCTTCTCGGAATGTAGTCTAAGGATTTTTTCTTAGTAATCTGATTATTTGATCAAATGGTGTCTAGACCTTTGATTTTGTCATGGTTGGTACAGTGTAAGTAAGTATTGATATTTATACTTTTTTCAGAGTTGATTATTTTTCTAGGAAATGAAATATCTGAAAAAATTTACATGAAAAATTAATTTGAGTAAAGGCCCATCTTAGTCGCCCACCTCCTTTTGATACAATGTGACACATTTCGATTATTGTCTGGGCCCAGGCGTCGAAGACGCAAAAAAAGCCAACGCTGCGCGAATTCAAATTCAATACCGAACATATACGTCCAAAAAAATGTTCGTTTCGTGCGAAAATAGAGACTGGAGATGGTTTTTACATTGTTACGAAAAACATTACATTACGAAAAATGTAACAACCACTTGTAGTCTCTATTTTCGCACGAAACGAACATTTTTTAGGACGTATGTGTTCGGTATTAAATTGGAATTGAATTGGAATTCGCGCAGCGTTGGCCTTTTTTGTGTTTTTGACGCTTGGGCCCGGATAATAATCGAAATGTGTCACATTGTATCAAAAGGAGGTGGGCGACTACGGATGGGCCTTTACTCAAATTAAGAGAAATAGAAAAATAATCAACTCTGAAAAAAGTAAATATCAATACTTACTTACACTGTACCAACCATGACAAAATCAAAGGTCTAGACACCATTTGATCAAATAATTAGATTACTAAGAAAAAATCCTTAGGCTACATTCTGAGAAGGAGTTAAACCGAGGGAAAAAAAAAGAAAAAATCCAAATTTCGAGTCAACTTTATTGGAAAAAAATCATTGTTTATTGAATTTATAACTAACTTAGATTATATATTTGAAGTTTTTTTTTTTTTTTTAATTTTAAAAGTTAATTTTCTTGATATTTACTTTCTTCAGAATTGATTATTTTTCTAGGCAATGTGGTATCTGAAAAAATTTATATGAAATCGGAAATAATTAGTGATCAAATATAAATATGACTTTTAAACCACTATAACTTGTAAACGGTTCAATTGAGCAACTTGGGACATCGGATCATTTTTGTAGATCATGAAATTCCCTACAAAACCGTATACCTATTTATTCTTATCAGTTGGATAAAGAGAGTTATAAAAATAAAACTAAGATAAACTAATTCTGTGTTCAAGCTACATAGCTGAGCTTTGGGGACATGTTTTCTTATATTAGGCACTAACTATTTTCGAAAGGGCCCGAACAAAAAGATGTCGTTTTTTTTTTGACAGAGTCTAATAACACATACATAATTATGAGGTATTCTACGCCGTTTGAAAATAGTTTGACACATAATATCTCCCAATTTGAAGTAAAAACTCGAAATATCTTAGGATTTGGAACGAGTTGAAGTGAAAAGAGACAAAAATTTTTTGAAAAAATCGCGTTTTCCTATTATTTCTGAATCGAAAATAACTACAACTTTTTGCAAAAGGAAAAAAATAAATATTTAAACAATCAAAATTTTATTTAAACGTTGCCAGCCCTACTGAAAAAGTTCATGTGATATATCATGTAAAAAAGTACATGATAAATCACATGGTAAATTGTATGAAGTTATGGAAGATATCAGTGCACAATTTACCATGTTAATTATTGTGTACTTTATTTTGTGATTTGTTACATGATTTATTGTATAGTTCGAATTCACATCATTTATTTTGTAATTTACCATATGATTTCTTAGGTCAGGGTTCATCGAAGAAAAGAAAAAAAAATTGCTTACTTCATGCGGGATCGAACCCACGTCCGTCAAATTCTGAAGCAGTCTCGCTACCACCTGTACTACACCGCTTGTTAAATTATGTCAATAGTTTGATGATCATGAAGTTCATACACTGACAGAAGGATTTCTTAAGTTCTGTTAATAAACACATTTATTTTTACAAATTTTCGGATTTTTTAAATATAAATTAATATTTTGTAACATTTAACAAATCATCTTTGTGCACAACAAATATTTATTAAGTAGATGAATTAATAAATCATTTGTTAAATATGAATAAATCTTATTGAATATCAATAAATCCTTCTATCAGTGTATATAACCAGAATTTATTTCATTTCTTCTCACCGAGTTGAGCTTTATTTTGATCTAACTGTATATTTTAAATATACTAACTAGGAGAGTATCGCACCTCCGGGTCATCGATCTTGACCAAACTTATAGGGGTGATTCCTTGACCCAAAACATCAATTACCCGCTGAATAACTCTTTCCAATGTTATTTTTAATGCTATTTTTCTTATATATTCTTATTATGCTCGTTGTTTGTAATATGCCTATGGCCCTTAGGGAGCTTTGCTCCAGGGCCAAATAAATTTTCTTTCTTTTTCTCTCTTTCTCTAATGGGCCTTTACTCTATCAATTTACCAGAAATCAGCGTAACCTGGATCTTGCAAATCCCCATGAAATAACCAGCTTTTGTGCTGCGTTATGAGATTCTACATTGCACTGAATATTAATACATTGAATTCAGTCATTATTGTTGAAATTTAACATCCCAGCTATAGAAAAGCCCGGCTTCCATCTAATGTACAATAATGACTGTATTTCATGTATAAATATTCGGTGCAATGTAGAATCTCATAACGCAGCAAAAACCGGTTATTTCATGGCGATTTGCAAAACCCAGGTTACGCTGATTTCTGGTAAATTGACAGAGTAAAGGCCCATTAGAGAGATTTATTCAGCGGGTAATTAATATTTTGGCTCAAGGAATCACCCCTATAAGTTTGGTCAAGATCGATGACCCGGAGGTGCGATATTCTCCTAGTAAGTAGCGTGGCCGAGGTCGTTGCGAGACTACTTCACGATGTGACAGACGTGGGTTCGATCCCGCAAGAAGTCGTCAATTTCTTTTTTCTTCGGTAAACCCTGGCCATATAAGAAATCGGATGGTAAATCACACAATCAATTATGTGGATTTGAACTATACAATAAATCATGTAACAAATCATAAAATAAAGTACACAATAATCCGCATGGAAAATTGTGCTAATTCTTATCTTGAAACGAATAATATTCTTCAATACCTGAGGTGATGAAAAGTAAAAAATATACTCAGACAAGAATAGCCTATACTTTCTGGCGAAAATAAGCAACTCTATATTTAGATAAATTGTTGACAAAGAAAAAATATGGTATTCATCTATAAACTATTGATCAATCTATAACAAAAAATAACAAAGTCTTACTGAGATATATTAGGACGCTACTTAAAAAAAACAGCTTCCAAGTTACCGGTTTTATAGAGATTATGAAATATTAACTTTGCAACTCTTTTTTTCAGCAAATCTATCATGAAAATATCATGATAATGCAGAGTTCGAAAAGAATTCGCTTGGAAGTTTACATATGAAACAATAAGGGCGCTATATAGTTTAATCACGAAATACCATTAAAATTCTGAAAAATCGTGGGTAATACAAAAAATGTCAACATCGTACTTATACATTAGGCTGTCATTTCAGGGGCTCATATCCCCAGCACTAATAGACAAACTATGAACTAAGTTGGATGCAGCATGAAATGAGCCTAAATATCTAACATATCCACCAAGGGTGCCTATATAGGGCCTACGAGGGTCTTAAAACGGCCCTGGACCCAGTGTATGTAATTCAACGACCCAGTGGTTCAATTGACATATCATATCGCGTCATTATGCTATAAGGTCAAAAGCGTGAACGATTCGATTCTGGTTGAAGAAGGTCGTATAATTTATTTCTTAGAAGTTGCCGGGGAATCCATAAATTCACTTGAATCAATTGAAACGGAAAAACTTGAAAATTAAAAACAGAAGGTCGTATGAACCGAGACATACAACTCTCTAGCGTTGACTTATTTCATTTTCTCCTGAAGTTAAAGTTAAAAGGTCAGACGACCAAAAATTTTTATTCTGATTTTGATCAAAAGAAACCAGTCAGAAATCATAGTCGAAGAAGAGATAAAAAAGAATTGGTCGACACGATCTTTTGGCTTTAGTTCAAGGGAAAAGTGAGCCAAATTAAAACCAGAACGCCATATCGATCAAAATTTGCGATTTTTGAAGCTTCGAATTTTGATGGATTCGTGTTTTTGGATTTTTTGACATTTCTATTAGAATGTTATGAAATATTGTCAGTGATAGGTTACCTGATACTCATAGAGTTGTTGTTGTTGTTGTTGTTGTTGTTGTTGTTGTTGTTGTTGTTGTTGTTGTTGTTGTTGTTGTTGTTGTTGTTGTTGTTGTTCACATATGTAACATTGTTATGGCATATGAGTTTTCACTGCTTTTTATATTTAGGCACTTTTTTTTTATGCTTCGAGCATTGAAAACTTTGATGGATCGCGATTTATTGCCTAGTTTTATTATACCCACTTCCGACGATTGGCAGGGTCTCGTGAATACATTTCCGAGTATCGTAATGACATGTCCTTTGATAAATATATTTGACAGATCGTCACATCCACTATCATCTCGTTCGATGAAAATTTCGGTGATTTCGAAGATATCAGCGTCTTCAGTCTTAAGCTGTACAATATTATCAGGTCGGCTTATACCAATGACTGTAGTTTTCAATTTAATTTGCTTTAGCATGCTTTTTGTTTCAGACTTGGTGATGATCCATTGATCGCAGTATGAAATTTCTGGTATGGGCTGCAGTATCTGACTATCTGGCGTTTCCACTTCTGACAACCGTCGCACAACTTGTGCTAACGTTGCACGTGGAGTTCTGATTAGTTTTTTTAATTTTCCCAAATAACTTTCGAACGGAAATGCTGAAAATTCGCTCATTGGCATTTGTAGGTTCCGAACATCATCAGCGACGTGTATAAGATTATGCATATTCATCACCTGCGAAAATATCCCGTAATATCTTGGCACATCTTTGAAATATTTACGCAATAGCCCTTGTGCATAGTCCGTTTTTACAGTGGCTGATTCCGCATCAGACAGTATTCGGCAAGCAACTACAAGGTGTAGAAAGTGTTCGAAAGCGTCCGTTGGCAAGTAATCCTGGAGTATAAGTCCACCGATGTACAATAAGAAAAATCGATACTGCGTCGCCTTCCAATTATGCAAGTTGTCCAAATCAAATACCTTGCGTTGAAATTCTCGTGGTACTGACGGCGTGACGTGATCTTTGAGTTTTTGATTTAATTCTTGCAAGCTATGTCGATTCAATTTACATGTGCAATGTCTATCTCCAAATACCCATCTTTCCAAACTGAACTTCATTACACCCTGAAAGAATAAGTGCATTTCGTCGAGTGTAACTCTTTTCACGATGTCGAATCCCGGAATATCGAGAAGAGGGGATCGTTGATCGTTTATATGATGCTGAGGTTGAGTTTGCGTTTGGAATGATATTAGCGTTCGCAAGGCACAATTCATATCAGGAAATACTCTCTTGTTCACCCCAGGATGTGTGATACCTCGAATTTCACATCGCTCGCAAGAGAAGTATCCGCAGTGACCCTTAGTGCACTTCAAAAAGCTTCGAGCTGGTGTGTCACACACGAAAGCAAGAATCTCAAACATGTATAATGTCTGCTTGATTTTCACACCATTCCTAATAAGTATAGAAGATTCCTGTACAAAGTCAGCGAGAAATTCATTCGGTGATTTAGGTTTAGAAATACCACAGTATATGCCCACAGGGAACGGTTTCTTTGCGAAATTGTCAGCTACTATTTGCATTAGAATAGGCCACATACTTTTAGAAGAACGTCGATAAACTGGAAGTCCATCAACATTCACCAAAACTCGAATTACATCACTGTGATACACTTGCGGTGAAATCCTTTTCTCCAGCTGACGTTGTATGCCGAAATAGGTGTATTCACCGGAGCCTTTCTTATGATCCATCATTTCTCGGATATCGTAATCGACATATCGACGAGCTGTGCCTAGTAACGTTTCCGCAGTTCGTGGAAGTTCTTGGTGCCCTTCATCTCGTAGTATATGTAGCAATTCTGTTACGCAAGAATTGGTGATATTGGTGACATTATTTCCTGCCCATTGCCGTAATTTCGAAGTCAAACTCTGTCTTGGTAACTGGCCATTGTCGAATGATATTTGTGATTGGTTGACTACAATAGAGTGTTCTGAAGAAATTGAATCGCTATCACTTGAAGTCGAAGATACATCACTGTATTGAGATTGGCCTGAAATCGACGGTCTTTCTCCTTGGGCATAACGTTCTCTCGATGGGTCACTATCAGAGTTGGATGTTGTATGACGATTGCTGCTAGTGCTGTGGTAATCTATATTGTCATATCTTGCACTCTTACAGGTACGGCTGTTATCCACACTATCACTGTCAGATGATGTTGATGACACATTGCATTTCTGCAAAGCTCGATGTTTTCTCATACGGCGGGCCGACATTTTCAATATCACACTTAGGAAGGATTAGATCTGCTGATAGTCAGTATCTACAGATGCTGCTGCAAGGTATGATATGCATTAGGGTGGTCGTTGAAATGGGTTCGACCGAATCTTTACTGAGCCACCCGCTGAATTAGCTCCAAATGAGTAAATAGAAATCTACTTCAGAGCACAATTGTTCATCTCAACCCTGAACCCTTCCCCAAGACGGATGAATTTCGCAATTTGAAATAGGGGAACACGGGGCAAAACGAGCACCAACTCAAAAAAAATTAATTTCTCCAGAAATAATTTTTTATGATACGTCGACGTATTTTGGATCAATAATGTCACATAAAATAAAAAAATTAAAAAAAGAAAATAGATAGGTCAAATTGTTTATCAATTTTTTTTTTTTTCATTCGAATCGAATCTGATATTATGAACACTTTTCTAACATAGTTCAAAAATTTACATGTTCATTAAAATTAAAGTTGTTCAGAAATAAAAGTGAAAACTTGGTATGACTTAACCCAAGACGGTCACACCGCATTAGAATGCCGTGGTAGTCACATGGGGTGTGACACACTCCAAGCACTGTGAAACGCTGTAGGATTTCGTAAAATTATTTTGAGCGCCCCAAAAAAATTGAGGACATATTTCAAACGTTTCTCTATTAACCTATCCAAGAATGAAACGAAAATTTTAGTTCTAAGTATAAGTTTAAAAAATTTGTGATTTAGAGGGATTTAGAAGGGAAAATTCGATCTCGAAAATGGCCTGGGGTGTGTCATACCCCATATGGCCGTCTTGGGTTAATTTCATCCTTGAATACTTGCCTTTTTATTTCATCCCAATAACTTTTCATCATAAGGTGGTAATAACGGCAATCAAGCCGATAGAATTGCACGATGATAAATAAAAATAAAAAATTAATTTTTTTTTATTTTTCTTTTGTGTGTCATTATTGATCCAAAATACGTCGCCGTATCATAAAAAATCATTTCGGACGAAATTATTTTTTTCTTTATTTGGTGCCCGTTTTGGCCCGTGTTCCCCTACATGATAGAATAAATACTGAAATCGCAATGAAAACGCATGTATTTCAAATTCCAAGTGTTTATAATTACAGCGTTTAGGATTAAGGTGCTAATTCCCTACGCAATTCCACCAGACCTGAAAACATTGGGAAAAAAGGTGTTATTAAGCGGAATATCTCTGCCTGGATACGAAATCAATGAAACAAACTTCGTCGCGCAATTCTATGTACGATTTCGAACACGTATGGCCAAAAAAATGTTTCTTTTACGCGAAATTAGAGCAGATATCCATGTAAAACGGCTTTGAAAACGTTTTACATGGATATCTTCTCTATTTTCGCGTAAAAGAAACATTTTTTTGGCCATACGTGTTCGAAATCGTACATAGAATTGCGCGACGAAGTTTGTTTCATTGATTTCGGTGCCCAGGCAGAGATGTTCCGTTTAATAACATCTTTTTTCCCAATATTTTCAGGTCTGGCGGAATTGCGAAGGGAAGCACCTTAAGATGAAAAATTGTGCTTCAGAACAGATTTTTCATTTATTTATTTGAAGCCGATTTGGGGGGGGGGGGGGGGGGCAGCCCGGTCGAAGTTCGCCCAAGCCCATTTTACCGACCCCCCTGAAATGCATAGAGTACTCTAAATTTTGTGGTAAGTATGCTGTGTTGTTCACGCACTATATATCATCAAGAACTTCACGTTTTCAGTCCGTCGCAGTAGATGCTAGTCAATCTGGTCGAAGTACCTGAGAAATGTTTTCCCAATGAATTGGCGTAAATTTACAATCTTGAGACGGTAGTACTTTGAGTAAACACTATTATTTTGGAATCGTAGGGTTTAGTTCCGACTACCCCGTACGTATAGATATAGCGATATCGAAATACCGCACATTTTACCGAAAAGAATGTTGATCAGTTAGTCCGAGCACTCATTTGTCGTATGATGTACATTAGGGTGCTTTTTTAGGAATGACTATTTTTTTTTTTTCAACTCCCCATTGAAAATCTTGTAGTAGACGTCGAATAAGGAATCCTGTCCAATTTTTAGCCCTTAATTACAATTCTAAGAACTCGCACTTTTCTTTTTAAGTTTTCCCATGCTAAAAGCATCTAAATATTACTACTTTTTCTTTATCCGCGCACAACTCAGCCGCATTTCAATGGATTGTTCTCATCCAAGACTCATTTGACAGAGAATTTAACGTTCTTCAAAAGTGTCCATGATAGTTTGATTGATTTGAAAATATTGAACTTGACATTTTGTTAGAATTTCATATTTCAAAAAATCGAAGTCCTTGTATCTTTTGAAATACTGGTTTGAGAGACTTTATTCATAGGACTTTTTTGTAGAGAAATAAATTTCCTACAAAATTGCCAAAAAGTTTTTTTCTCCAAGTCCAACTGTTTATTCGCCCACAGTGAGAAAGAAGAATTATGCATAAAATCGACTTTGAAGGCTCACAGAGGTGCAGCGGTTGAAACCACAGCCAAACTACCTGAGGCACTTTTGAAGAACACTAAATTCTCTGTAAAGTGAGTCTTGGATGAGAACGATCCATCGAAATGCGGCTAAGTTGTGCGCGGCGAAAGAAAAATTCGTATTGTTTACATGCTTTTAGCATGGGAAAACTTAAAAAGAAAAGTGCGAGTACTTAGAATTGGAATTAGGAGCTAAAAATTGGACAGGATTCCTTTTTCGACGTCTACTACAAGATTTTCAATGGGGAGTTGAAAAAAAAAAAAATATTCGTTCAAAAAAAAACCACCCTAATGTACATGTATATAAATCAATCTCCATCTAACTGCAAACACTTCCTAACTACAGCGCTTATTATATTGCAGTATATTCAACCATTTTACTTCACGATCGTACTATCCGTCAATGGCGGAGTAAAATCGGTCTACGAGCAGTCAGTAATATCTTATCACTTCAACTGAATTTTCTGGTACTAAATTAGTGTACAGTTCCAATTACGTTTCCGATTCAATCAGCTCTTGATGCCTTTTACTTGCACGTCTCACAAGCTATGATAGGTATGTACAATGTTATTGAAAGATCGAATTCGACTTGCTACTTTAATGCACACTCATCGCAAATTCCCTAGTTTTTCAGGCTTCCCATCAGTTGAAAAACTAAGACATGAGTTGCCTGACAATATAAGAAACTTTCCATCAAGCTGAAACAAGCCAGTCAACGCAATTAGACACGAAGCATCACATGATTGGCTGGCTTCAATGGAAATGACCAATGATATTATCTATTAGGTCGATGAATGTCTCGAGATGGAAACTTGCGAATAGATTAGCAAGTTCAATGCTGCGAGTCGGATTCACTATTATACTAGCTAAAAGAATTAGGCCAGATATTGTAGAGTTCAGACGATGCCCACAATCAATCACATATGTGTAACCGGTAGTGAATAAACCGCTATCTGGCATGCGGGACAATCACTGGCTACGAAGTCAATTGGGAAAGTGGATCGATCGCTACGAAAATTTAGTCAGATGTGAGCCACAGCTTGTAAAGAAAAGTCAATATCGTAAGGCTACCGCTGTCCAGACGTATAGCCAGACGTCGAGCAAGGATTGGTTCTTTAATTCGGACAGACGTTGATTCAAAATCGTGGATCAACCGCTGTCCGGATCTAGAGCCAGTCGTTGACCAAAGATTGGTTGTACAATAGAAACAGTGCATTTGAGACCGTGGATCAACCGCTGTCCGGGTGTGGAGCCAGTCATCGGCCGGAGATTGGCTCCACAATACGAACAGTGAATTCAAGATCATGAATCGACCACTGTCCAGATGTAGAGCCAGCCGTGGACCGATGATTGATTGTACAATACGGACGGTGAATTTAAGATCATAGATCAACCACTGTCCGGATGCAGAGCCAAACGTGGGCCACGGATTGGTTTCACAAAACGAACAGTGAATTCAGGATCGTAGATCTACCGCCGTCCGAACCTAGAGCCAAACGTCGACCAATGATTGGTTCTACAATTCGGACAGTGATTCAAGATCGTGAATTGACCGCTGTCCGGATCTAGAGCCAGTCATGGGCCGGAGGTTGGTTCTACAATACAAACGGTGAATTCAAGATCGTGAATTGACCGCTGTCCAGATGTAGAGCCAGCCGTGGACCAATGATTGGTTGTACAATACGAACGGTGAATTTAAGATCATAGATCAACCACTGTCCGGATGTAGAGCCAAACGTGGGCCACGGATTGGTTTCACAAAACGAACAGTGAATTCAGGATCGTAGATCTACCGCCGTCCGAACCTAGAGCCAAACGTCGACCAATGATTGGTTCTACAATTCGGACAGTGATTCAAGATCGTGGATCAACCGCTGTCCGGATCTAGAGCCAGTCATGGGCCGGAGATTGGTTCTACAATACGAACAGTGAATTCAAGATCGTGAATTGACCGCTGTCCAGATGTAGAGCCAGCCGTGGACCAATGATTGGTTGTACAATACGAACGGTGAATTTAAGATCATAGATCAACCACTGTCCGGATGTAGAGCCAAACGTGAGCCGCAGATTGGTTCTATCAATCGAATGGTGGTTCAGTGATTGTTGATCGACCACCGTCCGGATGTAGAGCCCTTCGTGGGCCAAAGATTGGTTCTAAAAGGAAAACAGTGAAATTAATATCGTTCATCAACCGCCGCCTGGATGTCAACCTGAACCTGGGCCAAAGATCGGTACAATAATACAAACAATGGATCTCGGAACGTAGATCGACGGTTGTCTGCATCTAGAGGCAGTCCTGGACCAACGATTTGTTCAACAGTGGCAACAGCCACTGATCGATCTTCGTCGGATTTTCGTCCAGTGTATGGGCTAGTCTAGGCCTAGTGCTTGGCATTTCACAGGCGTGATCGATTCACCATCGCTGTATTTATCGATGCGCTGCTCTAGAGCGAACGTTGGGCCGTTAGTTCTTCAAGTGACGGACTTGGCAAACTGAAAAATCTCGGCACGACGTTCGGGCTTCTACTGGCCCTTCCGTTCGCCGTATCTTGGGCCAATGACAATGAGCGAGATTCGGCCGCTGGCACTGGTCCATTGCTCAGCCGTTTGTTCAGTGTCACCCGAGCATCAGTATTTCCCACATGGGGTAGGTTTCGGAGATTTTGTGTTTCTCACCGAGATATCCAAACCGAGAAAGATCTTTCCCAATCAGGCTGAAACCTTGTTTTTCGTAAAGCATTTTGCATCCTGATCAAGAAAAGCAAAAGAAATTGGCACAATATTCTCCAAATTCAGGTTGCAATGCAAAAAACTTTCATATCGCTCGTTCAAGTTATTATTATTGGTTTTTACGATATTTTCCATAATCTGGAGATTAGAAACTATTAAAAACACTTCCGAAATTCATGTTTCACGTAGGTTTCGGAGATTTTGTGTTGCTCACCGAGATATCCAAAACGAGAAAGATCTTTCCCAATCAGGCTCCAACCTTGTTTTTCGTAAAGCATTTTGCATCCTGATCAAGAAAAGCAAAAGAAATTAGCAAAATATTCCCCAAATTCAGGTTGCAATGCAAAAAACTTTCATATCGCTCGTTCAAGTTATTATTATTGGTTTTTACGATATTTTCCATAATCTGGAGATTAGAAACTATTAGAAACACTTCCGAAATTCATGTTTCACGTAGGTTTCGGAGATTTTGTGTTGCTCACGGAGATATCCAAAACGAGAAAGATCTTTCCCAATCAGGCTCCAACCTTGTTTTTCGTAAAGCATTTTGCATCCTGATCAAGAATAGCAAAAGAGATTGGTAAAATATTCCCCAAATTCAGGTTGCAATGCAAAAAACTTTCATATCGCTCGTCCAAGTTATTATTATTGGTTGTTACGATATTTTCCATAATCTGAAGATCAGAAACTATTAAAAACACTTCCGAAATTCAGGTTTCACGTAGGTTTCGAAGATTTTGTGTTTCTCACCGAGATATCCAAAACGAGAAAGATCTTTCCCAATCAGGCTGAAACCTTGTTTTTCGTAAAGCATTTTGCATCCTGATCAAGAATAGCGAAAGAAATTGGCAAAATATTCCCCAAATTCAGGTTGCAATGCAAAAAACTTTCATATCGCTCGTCCAAGTTATTATTATTGGTTTTTACGATATTTTCCATGATCTGGAGATCAGAAACTATTAAAAACACTTCCGATATTCAGGTTTTACGTAGGTTTCGAAGATTTTGTGTTTCTTACCGAGATATCCAAAACGAGAAAGATCTTTCCCAATCAGGCTGAAACCTTGTTTTTCGTAAAGCATTTTGCATCCTGATCAAGAATAGCAAAAGAAATTGGCAAAATATTCCCCAAATTCAGGTTGCAATGCAAAAAACTTTCATATCGCTCGTCCAAGTTATTATCATTGGTTTTTACGATATTTTCCATGATCTGGAGATCAGAAACTATTAAAAACACTTCCGATATTGTTGTATATCGGTATTGAACACGGTCAGTACGTGCTGCCCCCTTAAGTTATCATTAGGCCGGAATTAGGCCGTACCTTTGCTCATCAGTCTTAATCCTAAACTCGCCTGAATAACATGTATTCATAATAAAGAGGATTGTGAAAGTACACAGCTCGTTCGGTTTATTTAGATATAACATTGGCGACGAGGATGTCTGTAGAATCGCGCAGTGAAAGTGCTGTGAAAAGACTATTAGACTGTTTAATTTAAAATCAGACTGTGAAAACTCAGACTGTGAACAGACTAATTGATTAAGTGAGCGTGCATATGTCCGGAGAAAATTCGGATACAAGTGGAACGTCGACTTTAAGAGAGACGGTGCTCGGAGATAGCGAAGGTGATTCTGCAGAAAGTCAGAATTCGCCTGGCGGATACGAAAGTTTCTACCAAGGAATAGATTCCACAAGGGTAAGCGACACGACTGAAGAAGAAATGTCAACGATCGGTAAGCTAAGCGAGTTTAATCCCAACTCTGAAAAATGGGAAGACTACCTCGAAAGATTTGAATTCTTCGTAGAAGCTAACAAAATCACCGAAGATAATCGTAAGCGATGTACGCTATTTACTGCCGTGGGATCAAAAACATATTCAATAATAAAATCGTTAATATCTCCGCAAGCTCCAAAAGACGTAGCATTCAATGAAATTATTGAAAAATGCAACGCACACTTCGGTAAACCGGTAAATGAACTGCTAGCTCGCGTTAGATTCCAAACGCGGGACCAACACGTAGGCGAGGATGCAAAGGATTTTATTCGCGAATTGCGTAAACTTGCACAAGATTGTAAGTACGGCGGAAATTCAGGAATTCTACGCGAAAAATGGTATCAAGTTTGTATACATAGCGCCATACAACCCACAATCAAATGGGCAAGCGGAGAGAATGGTACAATCTACAAAAAACGCGCTGAAAAAACTTCCAAAGGGAGATTGGGAAGTTAAAATATCCAGATATTTACTGAAACAACACATAACACCAGTCTCGACAACTGGTAAAGCACCTGCTGAAATGATGTTCGGACGGAATATTCGTATAGCCTTGGACAAAATGAGACCATCAGCGGAAGAGGACATCGAGGAAGCAGGACCAGCAACAAAAAATCATCGACTTCGAGATCTGCAAGTTGGAGCTCGGGTACGAATGCGCAACTATAGAATCGCCGGACCGAAATGGATTCCAGCTGAGGTAGTGAAAAAGATGGGAAAACGTACCTACGAAGTACAAGAAGAAATATCAGGTATAATCCACAAAAGAGATATCGACCAATTGGTAGAAATACCAACGCCTCTCAGCTTACTCCACCACGAGATAAAAGGAACTTCTAAGGAGGAGGAGAGACAGTCGATACCTGATGAAACTGGTACAAAAAAGTCGGTAGACGAGGCTCAGGTAGAAGAAGTAGATGACCAAACTCAAGACGAAGGACGACGCACCAGACCCAAACGCAAATGCGTTGAGGGAAGTAAGAATCGCTACCGCGAAAGCCTACTAGAAGCTAGCGTGGTAGAGGGTCTTCCATAAACAACAAGGCAGAGGCAATAAACCGAGAGCCGCCTCCCTGCCGGGCGTGGCTCGGTCAAAAAATAGGCCAGGTTTCGATGTACCGCAAGCAAGTGCGACGATCCGAAACCTCAAGAAGGCGAAGAAGAAGGAAGCATCCATGAGAAGACTGAAAAGAAGATTGTATTTATGGTTTATAAATCAGATAACAAGTCAATCACATACTTAGGGGTAGAATCAGCTAAAGGGGGAGAGATGTTGTATATCGGTATTGAACACGGTCAGTACGTGCTGCCCCCTTAAGTTATCATTAGGCCGGAATTAGGCCGTACCTTTGCTCATCAGTCTTAATCCTAAACTCGCCTGAATAACATGTATTCATAATAAAGAGGATTGTGAAAGTACACAGCTCGTTCGGTTTATTTAGATATAACAGATATTCAGGTTTTACGTAGGTTTCGAAAATTTTGTGTTTCTCACCGAGATATCCAAAATGAGAAAGATCTTTCCCAATCAGGCTAAAACTTTGTTTTCCGTAAAGCATTTCGTATCCTGATTGAGAATAGCGGAAGAAATTGGCAAAATATTTCCCAAATTCAGGTTGCAATGCAAAAAACTCTCATATCGCTTGTTCAAGTTATTATTATTGGTTTTTACGATATTTTCCATAATTTGGAGATCAGAAACTATTAGAATCACTTCCGAAATTCAGGTTTCACGTAGGTTTCGGAGATTCTGTGTTTCTCACCGGGATGTCCAAACCGAGAAAGATCTTTCCCAATCAGGCTGGAACCTTGTTTTTCGTAAAGCATTTTGCATCCTGATCAAGAAAAGCAAAAGAAATTGGCAAAATATTCCCCAAATTCAGGTTGCAATGCAAAAAACTTTCATATCGCTCGTTCAAGTTATTATTATTGGTTTTTACGATATTTTCCATAATCTGGAGATTAGAAACTATTAAAAACACTTCCGAAATTCAGGTTTCACGTAGGTTTCGGAGATTTTGTGTTGCTCACCGAGATATCCAGAATGAGAAAGATCTTTCCCAATCAGGCTCCAACCTTGTTTTTCGTAAAGCATTTTGCATCCTGATCAAGAATAGCAAAAGAGATTGGTAAAATATTCCCCAAATTCAGGTTGCAATGCAAAAAACTTTCATATCGCTTGTCCAAGTTATTATTATTGGTTTTTACGATATTTTCCATAATCTGGAGATCAGAAACGATTAAAAACACTTCCGAAATTCAGGTTTCACGTAGGTTTCGAAGATTTTGTGTTTCTCACCGAGATATCCAAAACGAGAAAGATCTTTCCCAATCAGGCTGAAACCTTGTTTTTCGTAAAGCATTTTGCATCCTGATCAAGAATAGCGAAAGAAATTGGCAAAATATTCCCCAAATTCAGGTTGCAATGCAAAAAACTTTCATATCGCTCGTCCAAGTTATTATTATTGGTTTTTACGATATTTTCCATAATCTGGAGATCAGAAACTATTGAAAACACTTCCGAAATTCAGGTTTCACGTAGGTTTCGAAGATTTTGTGTTTCTCACCGAGATATCCAAAACGAGATAGATCTTTTCCAATCAGGCTGAAACCTTGTTTTTCGTAAAGCATTTTGCATCCTGATCAAGAATAGCAAAAGAAATTGGCAAAATATTCCCCAAATTCAGGTTGCAATGCAAAAAACTTTCATATCGCTCGTCCAAGTTATTATTATTGGTTTTTACGATATTTTCCATAATCTGGAGATCAGAAACTAATAAAAACACTTCCGAAATTCAGGTTTCACGTAGGTTTCAAAGATTTTGTGTTTCTCACCGAGATATTCAAAACGAGAAAGATCTTCCCCAATCAGGCTGAAACCTTGTTTTTCGTAGAGCATTTCGCATCCTGATCAAGAATAGCGAAAGAAATTGGTAAAATATTCGCCAAATTCAGGTTCCAATGCAAAAAACTTTCATATCGCTCGTCCAAGTTATTATTATTGGTTTTTACGATATTTTACATGATCTGGAGATCAGAAACTATTGAAAACACAGCCGATATTCAGGTTTTACGTAGGTTTCGAAGATTTTGTGTTTCTCACCGAGATATCCAAAACGAGAAAGATCTTTCCCAATCAGGCTGAAACCTTGTTTTTCGTAAAGCATTTTGCATCCTGATCAAGAATAGCAAAAGAAATTGGCACAATATTCCCCAAATTCAGGTTGCAATGCAAAAAACTTTCATATCGCTCGTCCAAGTTATTATTATTGGTTTTTACGATATTTTCCATGATCTGGAGATCAGAAACTATTAAAAACACTTCCGATATTCAGGTTTTACGTAGGTTTCGAAGATTTTGTGTTTCTCACCGAGATATCCAAAACGAGAAAGATCTTTCCGAATCAGGCTGCAAGCTTGTTTTTCGTGAAGCATTTTGCATCCTGATCAAGAATAGCAAAAGAAATTGGTGAAATATTTCCCAAATTCAGGTTGCAATGCAAAAAACTTTCATATCGCTCGTTCAAGTTATTATTATTGGTTTTTACGATATTTTCCATAATCTGGAGATTAGGAACTATTAAAAACACTTCCGAAATTCAGGTTTCACGTAGGTTTCGGAGATTTTGTGTTGCTCACCGAGATATCCAGAATGAGAAAGATCTTTCCCAATCAGGCTCCAACCTTGTTTTTCGTAAAGCATTTTGCATCCTGATCAAGAATAGCAAAAGAGATTGGTAAAATATTCCCCAAATTCAGGTTGCAATGCAAAAAACTTTCATATCGCTTGTCCAAGTTATTATTATTGGTTTTTACGATATTTTCCATAATCTGGAGATCAGAAACGATTAAAAACACTTCCGAAATTCAGGTTTCACGTAGGTTTCGAAGATTTTGTGTTTCTCACCGAGATATCCAAAACGAGAAAGATCTTTCCCAATCAGGCTGAAACCTTGTTTTTCGTAAAGCATTTTGCATCCTGATGAAGAATAGCGAAAGAAATTGGCAAAATATTCCCCAAATTCAGGTTGCAATGCAAAAAACTTTCATATCGCTCGTCCAAGTTATTATTATTGGTTTTTACGATATTTTCCATAATCTGGAGATCAGAAACTATTGAAAACACTTCCGAAATTCAGGTTTCACGTAGGTTTCGAAGATTTTGTGTTTCTCACCGAGATATCCAAAACGAGATAGATCTTTTCCAATCAGGCTGAAACCTTGTTTTTCGTAAAGCATTTTGCATCCTGATCAAGAATAGCAAAAGAAATTGGCAAAATATTCCCCAAATTCAGGTTGCAATGCAAAAAACTTTCATATCGCTCGTCCAAGTTATTATTATTGGTTTTTACGATATTTTCCATAATCTGGAGATCAGAAACTAATAAAAACACTTCCGAAATTCAGGTTTCACGTAGGTTTCAAAGATTTTGTGTTTCTCACCGAGATATTCAAAACGAGAAAGATCTTTCCCAATCAGGCTGAAACCTTGTTTTTCGTAGAGCATTTCGCATCCTGATCAAGAATAGCGAAAGAAATTGGTAAAATATTCGCCAAATTCAGGTTCCAATGCAAAAAACTTTCATATCGCTCGTCCAAGTTATTATTATTGGTTTTTACGATATTTTACATGATCTGGAGATCAGAAACTATTGAAAACACAGCCGATATTCAGGTTTTACGTAGGTTTCGAAGATTTTGTGTTTCTCACCGAGATATCCAAAACGAGAAAGATCTTTCCCAATCAGGCTGAAACCTTGTTTTTCGTAAAGCATTTTGCATCCTGATCAAGAATAGCAAAAGAAATTGGCACAATATTCCCCAAATTCAGGTTGCAATGCAAAAAACTTTCATATCGCTCGTCCAAGTTATTATTATTGGTTTTTACGATATTTTCCATGATCTGGAGATCAGAAACTATTAAAAACACTTCCGATATTCAGGTTTTACGTAGGTTTCGAAGATTTTGTGTTTCTCACCGAGATATCCAAAACGAGAAAGATCTTTCCGAATCAGGCTGCAAGCTTGTTTTTCGTAAAGCATTTTGCATCCTGATCAAGAATAGCAAAAGAAATTGGTGAAATATTTCCCAAATTCAGGTTGCAATGCAAAAAACTTTCATATCGCTCGTCCAAGTTATTATTATTGGTTTTTACGATATTTTCCATAATCTGGAGATCAGAAACTATTGAAAACACTTCCGAAATTCAGGTTTCACGTAGGTTTCGAAGATTTTGTGTTTCTCACCGAGATATCCAAAACAAGATAGATCTTTTCCAATCAGGCTGAAACCTTGTTTTTCGTAAAGCATTTTGCATCCTGATCAAGAATAGCAAAAGAAATTGGCAAAATATTCCCCAAATTCAGGTTGCAATGCAAAAAACTTTCATATCGCTCGTCCAAGTTATTATTATTGGTTTTTACGATATTTTCCATAATCTGGAGATCAGAAACTAATAAAAACACTTCCGAAATTCAGGTTTCACGTAGGTTTCGGAGATTTTGTGTTTCTCACCGAGATATCCAAAACGAGAAAGATCTTTCCCAATCAGGCTGGAACCTTGTTTTTCGTAAAGCATTTTGCATCCTGATCAAGAAGAGCAAAAGAAATTGGCAAAATATTCCCCAAATTCAGGTTGCAATGCAAAAAACTTTCATATCGCTCGTCCAAGTTATTATTATTGGTTTTTACGATATTTTTCATGATCTGGAAATCAGAAACTATTGAAAACACTTCCGAAATTCAGGTTTCACGTAGGTTTCAAAGATTTTGTGTTTCTCACCGAGATATTCAAAACGAGAAAGATCTTTCTCAATCAGGCTGAAACCTTGTTTTTCGTAGAGCATTTTGCATCCTGATCAAGAATAGCGAAAGAAATTGGTAAAATATTCCCTAAATTCAGGTTCCAATGCAAAAAACTTTCATATCGCTCGTCCAAGTTATTATTATTGGTTTTTACGATATTTTACATGATCTGGAGATCAGAAACTATTAAAAACACTTCCGAAATTCAGGTTTCACGTAGGTTTCGAAGATTTTGTGTTTCTCACCGAGATATCCAAAACGAGAAAGATCTTTCCCAATCAGGCTGAAACCTTGTTTTTCGTAAAGCATTTTGCATCCTGATCAAGAATAGCGAAAGAAATTGGCAAAATATTCCCCAAATTCAGGTTGCAATGCAAAAAACTTTCATATCGCTCGTCCAAGTTATTATTATTGGTTTTTACGATATTTTCCATAATCTGGAGATCAGAAACTATTGAAAACACTTCCGAAATTCAGGTTTCACGTAGGTTTCGAAGATTTTGTGTTTCTCACCGAGATATCCAAAACGAGATAGATCTTTTCCAATCAGGCTGAAACCTTGTTTTTCGTAAAGCATTTTGCATCCTGATCAAGAATAGCAAAAGAAATTGGCAAAATATTCCCCAAATTCAGGTTGCAATGCAAAAAACTTTCATATCGCTCGTCCAAGTTATTATTATTGGTTTTTACGATATTTTCCATAATCTGGAGATCAGAAACTAATAAAAACACTTCCGAAATTCAGGTTTCACGTAGGTTTCAAAGATTTTGTGTTTCTCACCGAGATATTCAAAACGAGAAAGATCTTCCCCAATCAGGCTGAAACCTTGTTTTTCGTAGAGCATTTCGCATCCTGATCAAGAATAGCGAAAGAAATTGGTAAAATATTCGCCAAATTCAGGTTCCAATGCAAAAAACTTTCATATCGCTCGTCCAAGTTATTATTATTGGTTTTTACGATATTTTACATGATCTGGAGATCAGAAACTATTGAAAACACAGCCGATATTCAGGTTTTACGTAGGTTTCGAAGATTTTGTGTTTCTCACCGAGATATCCAAAACGAGAAAGATCTTTCCCAATCAGGCTGAAACCTTGTTTTTCGTAAAGCATTTTGCATCCTGATCAAGAATAGCAAAAGAAATTGGCACAATATTCCCCAAATTCAGGTTGCAATGCAAAAAACTTTCATATCGCTCGTCCAAGTTATTATTATTGGTTTTTACGATATTTTCCATGATCTGGAGATCAGAAACTATTAAAAACACTTCCGATATTCAGGTTTTACGTAGGTTTCGAAGATTTTGTGTTTCTCACCGAGATATCCAAAACGAGAAAGATCTTTCCGAATCAGGCTGCAAGCTTGTTTTTCGTGAAGCATTTTGCATCCTGATCAAGAATAGCAAAAGAAATTGGTGAAATATTTCCCAAATTCAGGTTGCAATGCAAAAAACTTTCATATCGCTCGTTCAAGTTATTATTATTGGTTTTTACGATATTTTCCATAATCTGGAGATTAGGAACTATTAAAAACACTTCCGAAATTCAGGTTTCACGTAGGTTTCGGAGATTTTGTGTTGCTCACCGAGATATCCAGAATGAGAAAGATCTTTCCCAATCAGGCTCCAACCTTGTTTTTCGTAAAGCATTTTGCATCCTGATCAAGAATAGCAAAAGAGATTGGTAAAATATTCCCCAAATTCAGGTTGCAATGCAAAAAACTTTCATATCGCTTGTCCAAGTTATTATTATTGGTTTTTACGATATTTTCCATAATCTGGAGATCAGAAACGATTAAAAACACTTCCGAAATTCAGGTTTCACGTAGGTTTCGAAGATTTTGTGTTTCTCACCGAGATATCCAAAACGAGAAAGATCTTTCCCAATCAGGCTGAAACCTTGTTTTTCGTAAAGCATTTTGCATCCTGATGAAGAATAGCGAAAGAAATTGGCAAAATATTCCCCAAATTCAGGTTGCAATGCAAAAAACTTTCATATCGCTCGTCCAAGTTATTATTATTGGTTTTTACGATATTTTCCATAATCTGGAGATCAGAAACTATTGAAAACACTTCCGAAATTCAGGTTTCACGTAGGTTTCGAAGATTTTGTGTTTCTCACCGAGATATCCAAAACGAGATAGATCTTTTCCAATCAGGCTGAAACCTTGTTTTTCGTAAAGCATTTTGCATCCTGATCAAGAATAGCAAAAGAAATTGGCAAAATATTCCCCAAATTCAGGTTGCAATGCAAAAAACTTTCATATCGCTCGTCCAAGTTATTATTATTGGTTTTTACGATATTTTCCATAATCTGGAGATCAGAAACTAATAAAAACACTTCCGAAATTCAGGTTTCACGTAGGTTTCAAAGATTTTGTGTTTCTCACCGAGATATTCAAAACGAGAAAGATCTTTCCCAATCAGGCTGAAACCTTGTTTTTCGTAGAGCATTTCGCATCCTGATCAAGAATAGCGAAAGAAATTGGTAAAATATTCGCCAAATTCAGGTTCCAATGCAAAAAACTTTCATATCGCTCGTCCAAGTTATTATTATTGGTTTTTACGATATTTTACATGATCTGGAGATCAGAAACTATTGAAAACACAGCCGATATTCAGGTTTTACGTAGGTTTCGAAGATTTTGTGTTTCTCACCGAGATATCCAAAACGAGAAAGATCTTTCCCAATCAGGCTGAAACCTTGTTTTTCGTAAAGCATTTTGCATCCTGATCAAGAATAGCAAAAGAAATTGGCACAATATTCCCCAAATTCAGGTTGCAATGCAAAAAACTTTCATATCGCTCGTCCAAGTTATTATTATTGGTTTTTACGATATTTTCCATGATCTGGAGATCAGAAACTATTAAAAACACTTCCGATATTCAGGTTTTACGTAGGTTTCGAAGATTTTGTGTTTCTCACCGAGATATCCAAAACGAGAAAGATCTTTCCGAATCAGGCTGCAAGCTTGTTTTTCGTAAAGCATTTTGCATCCTGATCAAGAATAGCAAAAGAAATTGGTGAAATATTTCCCAAATTCAGGTTGCAATGCAAAAAACTTTCATATCGCTCGTCCAAGTTATTATTATTGGTTTTTACGATATTTTCCATAATCTGGAGATCAGAAACTATTGAAAACACTTCCGAAATTCAGGTTTCACGTAGGTTTCGAAGATTTTGTGTTTCTCACCGAGATATCCAAAACAAGATAGATCTTTTCCAATCAGGCTGAAACCTTGTTTTTCGTAAAGCATTTTGCATCCTGATCAAGAATAGCAAAAGAAATTGGCAAAATATTCCCCAAATTCAGGTTGCAATGCAAAAAACTTTCATATCGCTCGTCCAAGTTATTATTATTGGTTTTTACGATATTTTCCATAATCTGGAGATCAGAAACTAATAAAAACACTTCCGAAATTCAGGTTTCACGTAGGTTTCGGAGATTTTGTGTTTCTCACCGAGATATCCAAAACGAGAAAGATCTTTCCCAATCAGGCTGGAACCTTGTTTTTCGTAAAGCATTTTGCATCCTGATCAAGAAGAGCAAAAGAAATTGGCAAAATATTCCCCAAATTCAGGTTGCAATGCAAAAAACTTTCATATCGCTCGTCCAAGTTATTATTATTGGTTTTTACGATATTTTTCATGATCTGGAAATCAGAAACTATTGAAAACACTTCCGAAATTCAGGTTTCACGTAGGTTTCAAAGATTTTGTGTTTCTCACCGAGATATTCAAAACGAGAAAGATCTTTCTCAATCAGGCTGAAACCTTGTTTTTCGTAGAGCATTTTGCATTCTGATCAAGAATAGCGAAAGAAATTGGTAAAATATTCCCTAAATTCAGGTTCCAATGCAAAAAACTTTCATATCGCTCGTCCAAGTTATTATTATTGGTTTTTACGATATTTTACATGATCTGGAGATCAGAAACTATTAAAAACACTTCCGAAATTCAGGTTTCACGTAGGTTTCGAAGATTTTGTGTTTCTCACCGAGATATCCAAAACGAGAAAGATCTTTCCCAATCAGGCTGAAACCTTGATTTTCGTAAAGCATTTTGCATCCTGATCAAGAATAGCAAAAGAAATTGGCGAAATATTCCCCAAATTCAGGTTGATATGCAAAAAACTTTCATATCGCTCGTCCAAGTTATTATTATTGGTTTTTACGATATTTTTCATGATCCGGAGATCAGAAACTATTAAAAACACTTCCGATATTCAGGATTTACGTAGGTTTCGAAGATTTTGTGTTTTTCACCGAGATATCCAAAATAAGAAAGATCTTTCCCAATCAGGCTAAAACTTTGTTTTTTGTAAAGCATTTTGTATCCTGATCAAGAATAGCGAAAGAAATTGGTAAAATATTTCCCAAATTCAGGTTGCAATGCAAAAAACTTTCATATCGCTCGTCCAAGTTATTATTATTGGTTTTTACGATATTTTCCATGATCTGGAGATCAGAAACTATCAAAAACACTTCCGATATTCAGGATTTACGTAGGTTTCAAAGATTTTGTGTTTCTCACCGAGATATTCAAAACGAGAAAGATCTTTCCCAATCAGGCTGAAACCTTGTTTTTCGTAAAGCATTTTGCATCCTGATCAAGAATAGCAAAAGAAATTGGCACAATATTCCCCAAATTCAGGTTGCAATGCAAAAAACTTTCATATCGCTCGTCCAAGTTATTATTATTGGTTTTTACGATATTTTCCATGATCTGGAGATCAGAAACTATTGAAAACACTTCCGATATTCAGGTTTTACGTAGGTTTCGAAGATTTTGTGTTTCTCACCGAGATATCCAAAACGAGAAAGATCTTTCCGAATCAGGCTGCAAGCTTGTTTTTCGTAAAGCATTTTGCATCCTGATCAAGAATAGCAAAAGAAATTGGTGAAATGTTTCCCAAATTCAGGTTGCAATGCAAAAAACTTTCATATCGCTCGTCCAAGTTATTATTATTGGTTTTTACGATATTTTTCATGATCTGGAAATCAGAAACTATTGAAAACACTTCCGAAATTCAGGTTTCACGTAGGTTTCAAAGATTTTGTGTTTCTCACCGAGATATTCAGAACGAGAAAGATCTTTCTCAATCAGGCTGAAACCTTGTTTTTCGTAGAGCATTTTGCATCCTGATCAAGAATAGCGAAAGAAATTCGTAGAATATTCCCCAAATTCAGGTTCCAATGCAAAAAACTTTCATATCGCTCGTCCAAGTTATTATTATTGGTTTTTACGATATTTTACATGATCTGGAGATCAGAAACTATTGAAAACACAGCCGATATTCAGGTTTCACGTAGGTTTCGGAGATTCTGTGTTTCTCACCGGGATATCCAAACCGAGAAAGATCTTTCCCAATCAGGCTGGAACCTTGTTTTTCGTAAAGCATTTTGCATCCTGATCAAGAAAAGCAAAAGAAATTGGCAAAATATTCCCCAAATTCAGGTTGCAATGCAAAAAACTTTCATATCGCTCGTTCAAGTTATTATTATTGGTTTTTACGATATTTTCCATAATCTGGAGATTAGAAACTATTAAAAACACTTCCGAAATTCAGGTTTCACGTAGGTTTCGGAGATTTTGTGTTGCTCACCGAGATATCCAGAATGAGAAAGATCTTTCCCAATCAGGCTCCAACCTTGTTTTTCGTAAAGCATTTTCCATCCTGATCAAGAATAGCAAAAGAGATTGGTAAAATATTCCCCAAATTCAGGTTGCAATGCAAAAAACTTTCATATCGCTTGTCCAAGTTATTATTATTGGTTTTTACGATATTTTCCATAATCTGGAGATCAGAAACTATTAAAAACACTTCCGAAATTCAGGTTTCACGTAGGTTTCGAAGATTTTGTTTTTCTCACCGAGATATCCAAAACGAGAAAGATCTTTCCCAATCAGGCTGAAACCTTGTTTTTCGTAAAGCATTTTGCATCCTGATCAAGAATAGCGAAAGAAATTGGCAAAATATTCCCCAAATTCAGGTTGCAATGCAAAAAACTTTCATATCGCTCGTCCAAGTTATTATTATTGGTTTTTACGATATTTTCCATGATCTGGAGATCAGAAACTATTAAAAACACTTCCGATATTCAGGTTTTACGTAGGTTTCGAAGATTTTGTGTTTCTCACCGAGATATCCAAAATGAGAAAGATCTTTCCCTATCAGGCTAAAACTTTGTTTTTCGTGAAGCATTTTGTATCCTGATCAAAAATAGCGGAAGAAATTGGCAAAATATTTTCCAAATTAAGGTTGCAATGCAAAAACTTTCATATCGCTCGTCCAAGTTATTATTATTGGTTTTTACGATATTTTCCATAATCTGGAGATCAGAAACTAATAAAAACACTTCCGAAATTCAAGTTTCACGTAGGTTTCGGAGATTTTGTGTTTCTCACCGAGATATCCAAACCGAGAAAGATCTTTCCCAATCAGGCTGGAACCTTGTTTTTCGTAAAGCATTTTGCATCCTGATCAAGAAAAGCAAAAGAAATTGGCAAAATATTCTCCAAATTCAGGTTGCAATGCAAAAAACTTTCATATCGCTCGTCCAAGTTATTATCATTGGTTTTCACGATATTTTTCATGATCTGGAGATCAGAAACTATTAAAAACACTTCCGATATTCAGGTTTCACGTAGGTTTCGAAAATTTTGTGTTTCTCACCGAGATATCCAAAATGAGAAAGATCTTTCCCAATCAGGCTAAAACTTTGTTTTCCGTGAAGCATTTTGTATCCTGATCAAAAATAGCGGAAGAAATTGGCAAAATATTTTCCAAATTAAGGTTGCAATGCAAAAACTTTCATATCGCTCGTCCAAGTTATTATTATTGGTTTTTACGATATTTTCCATAATTTGGAGATCAGAAACTATTAAAATCACTTCCGAAATTCAGGTTTCACGTAGGTTTCGGAGATTTTGTGTTTCTCACCGAGATATCCAAACCGAGAAAGATCTTTCCCAATCAGGCTGGAACCTTGTTTTTCGTAAAGCATTTTGCATCCTGATCAAGAAAAGCAAAAGAAATTGGCAAAATATTCCCCAAATTCAGGTTGCAATGCAAAAAACTTTCATATCGCTCGTTCAAGTTATTATTATTGGTTTTTACGATATTTTCCATAATCTGGAGATTAGAAACTATTAAAAACACTTCCGAAATTCAGGTTTCACGTAGGTTTCGGAGATTTTGTGTTGCTCACCGAGATATCCAAAACGAGAAAGATCTTTCCCAATCAGGCTCCAACCTTGTTTTTCGTAAAGCATATTGCATCCTGATCAAGAATAGCAAAAGAGATTGGTAAAATATTCCCCAAATTCAGGTTGCAATGCAAAAAACTTTCATATCGCTCGTCCAAGTTATTATTATTGGTTTTTACGATATTTTCCATAATCTGAAGATCAGAAACTATTAAAAACACTTCCGAAATTCAGGTTTCACGTAGGTTTCGAAGATTTTGTGTTTCTCACCGAGATATCCAAAACGAGAAAGATCTTTCCCAATCAGGCTGAAACCTCGTTTTTCGTAAAGCATTTTGCATCCTGATCAAGAATAGCGAAAGAAATTGGTAAAATATTCGCCAAATTCAAGTTCCAATGCAAAAAACTTTCATATCGCTCGTCCAAGTTATTATTATTGGTTTTTACGATATTTTACATGATCTGGAGATCAGAAACTATTGAAAACACAGCCGATATTCAGGTTTTACGTAGGTTTCGAAGATTTTGTGTTTCTCACCGAGATATCCAAAACGAGAAAGATCTTTCCCGATCAGGCTGAAACCTTGTTTTTCGTAAAGCATTTTGCATCCTGATCAAGAATAGCAAAAGAAATTGGCACAATATTCCCCAAATTCAGGTTGCAATGCAAAAAACTTTCATATCGCTCGTCCAAGTTATTATTATTGGTTTTTACAATATTTTCCATGATCTGGAGATCAGAAACTATTAAAAACACTTCCGATATTCAGGTTTTACGTAGGTTTCGAAGATTTTGTGTTTCTCACCGAGATATCCAAAACGAGAAAGATCTTTCCGAATCAGGCTGCAAGCTTGTTTTTCGTAAAGCATTTTGCATCCTGATCAAGAATAGCAAAAGAAATTGGTGAAATGTTTCCCAAATTCAGGTTGCAATGCAAAAAACTTTCATATCGCTCGTCCAAGTTATTATTATTGGTTTTTACGATATTTTCCATAATCTGGAGATCAGAAACTAATAAAAACACTTCCGAAATTCAGGTTTCACGTAGGTTTCGGAGATTTTGTGTTTCTCACCGAGATATCCAAAACGAGAAAGATCTTTCCCAATCAGGCTGAAACCTTGTTTTTCGTAAAGCATTTTGCATCCTGATCAAGAATAGCAAAAGAAATTGGCAAAATATTCCCCAAATTCAGGTTGCAATGCAAAAAACTTTCATATCGCTCGTCCAAGTTATTATCATTGGTTTTTACGATATTTTCCATGATCTGGAGATCAGAAACTATTAAAAACACTTCCGATATTCAGGTTTTACGTAGGTTTCGAAAATTTTGTGTTTCTCACCGAGATATCCAAAATGAGAAAGATCTTTCCCAATCAGGCTAAAACTTTGTTTTCCGTAAAGCATTTCGTATCCTGATTGAGAATAGCGGAAGAAATTGGCAAAATATTTCCCAAATTCAGGTTGCAATGCAAAAAACTCTCATATCGCTTGTTCAAGTTATTATTATTGGTTTTTACGATATTTTCCATAATTTGGAGATCAGAAACTATTAAAATCACTTCCGAAATTCAGGTTTCACGTAGGTTTCGGAGATTCTGTGTTTCTCACCGGGATATCCAAACCGAGAAAGATCTTTCCCAATCAGGCTGGAACCTTGTTTTTCGTAAAGCATTTTGCATCCTGATCAAGAAAAGCAAAAGAAATTGGCAAAATATTCCCCAAATTCAGGTTGCAATGCAAAAAAACTTTCATATCGCTCGTTCAAGTTATTATTATTGGTTTTTACGATATTTTCCATAATCTGGAGATTAGAAACTATTAAAAACACTTCCGAAATTCATGTTTCACGTAGGTTTCGGAGATTTTGTGTTGCTCACCGAGATATCCAAAACGAGAAAGATCTTTCCCAATCAGGCTCCAACCTTGTTTTTCGTAAAGCATTTTGCATCCTGATCAAGAAAAGCAAAAGAAATTAGCAAAATATTCCCCAAATTCAGGTTGCAATGCAAAAAACTTTCATATCGCTCGTCCAAGTTATTATTATTGGTTTTTACGATATTTTCCATGATCTGGAGATCAGAAACTATTAAAACACTTCCGATATTCAGGTTTTACGTAGGTTTCGAAAATTTTGTGTTTCTCACCGAGATATCCAAAATGAGAAAGATCTTTCCCAATCAGGCTAAAACTTTGTTTTCCGTAAAGCATTTCGTATCCTGATTGAGAATAGCGGAAGAAATTGGCAAAATATTTCCCAAATTCAGGTTGCAATGCAAAAAACTCTCATATCGCTTGTTCAAGTTATTATTATTGGTTTTTACGATATTTTCCATAATTTGGAGATCAGAAACTATTAAAATCACTACCGAAATTCAGGTTTCACGTAGGTTTCGGAGATTCTGTGTTTCTCACCGGGATATCCAAACCGAGAAAGATCTTTCCCAATCAGGCTGGAACCTTGTTTTTCGTAAAGCATTTTGCAATCCTGATCAAGAAAAGCAAAAGAAATTGGCAAAATATTCCCCAAATTCAGGTTGCAATGCAAAAAAACTTTCATATCGCTCGTTCAAGTTATTATTATTGGTTTTTACGATATTTTCCATAATCTGGAGATTAGAAACTATTAAAAACACTTCCGAAATTCAGGTTTCACGTAGGTTTCGGAGATTTTGTGTTGCTCACCGAGATATCCAGAATGAGAAAGATCTTTCCCAATCAGGCTCCAACCTTGTTTTTCGTAAAGCATTTTGCATCCTGATCAAGAATAGCAAAAGAGATTGGTAAAATATTCCCCAAATTCAGGTTGCAATGCAAAAAACTTTCATATCGCTTGTCCAAGTTAATATTATTGGTTTTTACGATATTTTCCATAATCTGGAGATCAGAAACTATTAAAAACACTTCCGAAATTCAGGTTTCACGTAGGTTTCGAAGATTTTGTGTTTCTCACCGAGATATCCAAAACGAGAAAGATCTTTCCCAATCTGGCTGAAACCTTGTTTTTCGTAAAGCATTTTGCATCCTGATCAAGAATAGCGAAAGAAATTGGCAAAATATTCCCCAAATTCAGGTTGCAATGCAAAAAACTTTCATATCGCTCGTCCAAGTTATTATTATTGGTTTTTACGATATTTTCCATGATCTGGAGATCAGAAACTATTAAAAACACTTCCGATATTCAGGTTTTACGTAGGTTTCGAAGATTTTGTGTTTCTCACCGAGATATCCAAAACGAGAAAGATCTTTGCCAATCAGGCTAAAACCTTGTTTTTCGTAAAGCATTTTGCATCCTGATCAAGAATAGCAAAAGAAATTGGCAAAATATTCCCCAAATTCAGGTTGCAATGCAAAAAACTTTTATATCGCTCGTCCAAGTTATTATCATTGGTTTTTACGATATTTTTTATGATCTGAAGATCAGAAACTATTAAAAACACTTCCGAAATTCAGGTTTCACGTAGGTTTCGGAGATTTTGTGTTTCTCACCGAGATATCCAAAACGAGAAAGATCTTTCCCAATCAGGCTGGAACCTTGTTTTTCGTAAAGCATTTTGCATCCTGATCAAGAAGAGCAAAAGAAATTGGTGAAATGTTTCCCAAATTCAGGTTGCAATGCAAAAAACTTTCATATCGCTCGTCCAAGTTATTATTATTGGTTTTTACGATATTTTCCATAATCTGGAGATCAGAAACTAATAAAAACACTTCCGAAATTCAGGTTTCACGTAGGTTTCGGAGATTTTGTGTTTCTCACCGAGATATCCAAAACGAGAAAGATCTTTCCCAATCAGGCTGGAACCTTGTTTTTCGTAAAGCATTTTGCATCCTGATCAAGAAGAGCAAAAGAAATTGGCAAGATATTCCCCAAATTCAGGTTGCAATGCAAAAAACTTTCATATCGCTCGTCCAAGTTATTATTATTGGTTTTTACGATATTTTTCATGATCTGCAAATCAGAAACTATTGAAAACACTTCCGAAATTCAGGTTTCACGTAGGTTTCAAAGATTTTGTGTTTCTCACCGAGATATTCAAAACGAGAAAGATCTTTCTCAATCAGGCTGAAACCTTGTTTTTCGTAGAGCATTTTGCATCCTGATCAAGAATAGCGGAAGAAATTGGTAAAATATTCCCCAAATTCAGGTTGCAATCAAAAAACTTTCATATCGCTCGTCCATGTTATTATCATTGGTTTTTACGATATTTTCCATGATCTGGAGATCAGAAACTATTAAAAACACTTCCGATATTCAGGTTTTACGTAGGTTTCGAAGATTTTGTGTTTCTCACCGAGATATCCAAAATGAGAAAGATCTTTTCCAATCAGGCTAAAACTTTGTTTTTCGTGAAGAATTTTGTATCCTGATCAAAAATAGCGGAAGAAATTGGCAAAATATTTTCCAAATTAAGGTTGCAATGCAAAAACTTTCATATCGCTCGTCCAAGTTATTATTATTGGTTTTTACGATATTTTCCATAATCTGGAGATCAGAAACTAATAAAAACACTTTCGAAATTCAAGTTTCACGTAGGTTTCGGAGATTTTGTGTTTCTCACCGAGATATCCAAACCGAGAAAGATCTTTCCCAATCAGGCTGAAACCTTGTTTTTCGTAAAGCATTTTGCATCCTGATCAAGAAAAGCAAAAGAAATTGGCAAAATATTCTCCAAATTCAGGTTGCAATGCAAAAAACTTTCATATCGCTCGTCCAAGTTATTATCATTGGTTTTCACGATATTTTTCATGATCTGGAGATCAGAAACTATTAAAAACACTTCCGATATTCAGGTTTCACGTAGGTTTCGAAAATTTTGTGTTTCTCACCGAGATATCCAAAATGAGAAAGATCTTTCCCAATCAGGTTAAAACTTTGTTTTCCGTAAAGCATTTTGTATCCTGATTGAGAATAGCGGAAGAAATTGGCAAAATATTTCCCAAATTCAGGTTGCAATGCAAAAAAACTCTCATATCGCTCGTTCAAGTTATTATTATTGGTTTTTACGATATTTTCCATAATTTGGAGATCAGAAACTATTAAAATCACTTCCGAAATTCAGGTTTCACGTAGGTTTCGGAGATTTTGTGTTTCTCACCGAGATATCCAAACCGAGAAAGATCTTTCCCAATCAGGCTGGAACCTTGTTTTTCGTAAAGCATTTTGCATCCTGATCAAGAAAAGCAAAAGAAATTGGCAAAATATTCCCCAAATTCAGGTTGCAATGCAAAAAACTTTCATATCGCTCGTTCAAGTTATTATTATTGGTTTTTACGATATTTTCCATAATCTGGAGATTAGAAACTATTAAAAACACTTCCGAAATTCAGGTTTCACGTAGGTTTCGGAGATTTTGTGTTGCTCACCGAGATATCCAAAACGAGAAAGATCTTTCCCAATCAGGCTCCAACCTTGTTTTACGTAAAGCATATTGCATCCTGATCAAGAATAGCAAAAGAGATTGGCAAAATATTCCCCAAATTCAGGTTGCAATGCAAAAAACTTTCATATCGCTCGTCCAAGTTATTATTATTGGTTTTTACGATATTTTCCATAATCTGAAGATCAGAAACTATTAAAAACACTTCCGAAATTCAGGTTTCACGTAGGTTTCGAAGATTTTGTGTTTCTCACCGAGATATCCAAAACGAGAAAGATCTTTCCCAATCAGGCTGAAACCTCGTTTTTCGTAAAGCATTTTGCATCCTGATCAAGAATGGCGAAAGAAATTGGTAAAATATTCGCCAAATTCAGGTTCCAATGCAAAAAACTTTCATATCGCTCGTCCAAGTTATTATTATTGGTTTTTACGATATTTTACATGATCTGGAGATCAGAAACTATTGAAAACACTTCCGAAATTCAGGTTTCACGTAGGTTTCGAAGATTTTGTGTTTCTCACCGAGATATCCAAAACGAGATAGATCTTTTCCAATCAGGCTGAAACCTTGTTTTTCGTAAAGCATTTTGCATCCTGATCAAGAATAGCAAAAGAAATTGGGAAAATATTCCCCAAATTCAGGTTGCGATGCAAAAAACTTTCATATCGCTCGTCCAAGTTATTATTATTGGTTTTTACGATATTTTCCATAATCTGGAGATCAGAAACTAATAAAAACACTTCCGAAATTCAAGTTTCACGTAGGTTTCGGAGATTTTGTGTTTCTCACCGAGATATCCAAACCGAGAAAGATCTTTCCCAATCTGGCTGGAACCTTGTTTTTCGTAAAGCATTTTGCATCCTGATCAAGAAAAGCAAAAGAAATTGGCAAAATATTCTCCAAATTCAGGTTGCAATGCAAAAAACTTTCATATCGCTCGTCCAAGTTATTATCATTGGTTTTCACGATATTTTTCATGATCTGGAGATCAGAAACTATTAAAAACACTTCCGATATTCAGGTTTCACGTAGGTTTCGAAAATTTTGTGTTTCTCACCGAGATATCCAAAATGAGAAAGATCTTTCCCAATCAGGCTAAAACTTTGTTTTCCGTGAAGCATTTTGTATCCTGATCAAAAATAGCGGAAGAAATTGGCAAAATATTTTCCAAATTAAGGTTGCAATGCAAAAACTTTCATATCGCTCGTCCAAGTTATTATTATTGGTTTTTACGATATTTTCCATAATTTGGAGATCAGAAACTATTAAAATCACTTCCGAAATTCAGGTTTCACGTAGGTTTCGGAGATTTTGTGTTTCTCACCGAGATATCCAAACCGAGAAAGATCTTTCCCAATCAGGCTGGAACCTTGTTTTTCGTAAAGCATTTTGCATCCTGATCAAGAAAAGCAAAAGAAATTGGCAAAATATTCCCCAAATTCAGGTTGCAATGCAAAAAACTTTCATATCGCTCGTTCAAGTTATTATTATTGGTTTTTACGATATTTTCCATAATCTGGAGATTAGAAACTATCAAAAACACTTCCGAAATTCAGGTTTCACGTAGGTTTCGGAGATTTTGTGTTGCTCACCGAGATATCCAAAACGAGAAAGATCTTTCCCAATCAGGCTCCAACCTTGTTTTTCGTAAAGCATATTGCATCCTGATCAAGAATAGCAAAAGAGATTGGTAAAATATTCCCCAAATTCAGGTTGCAATGCAAAAAACTTTCATATCGCTCGTCCAAGTTATTATTATTGGTTTTTACGATATTTTCCATAATCTGAAGATCAGAAACTATTAAAAACACTTCCGAAATTCAGGTTTCACGTAGGTTTCGAAGATTTTGTGTTTCTCACCGAGATATCCAAAACGAGAAAGATCTTTCCCAATCAGGCTGAAACCTCGTTTTTCGTAAAGCATTTTGCATCCTGATCAAGAATAGCGAAAGAAATTGGTAAAATATTCGCCAAATTCAGGTTCCAATGCAAAAAACTTTCATATCGCTCGTCCAAGTTATTATTATTGGTTTTTACGATATTTTACATGATCTGGAGATCAGAAACTATTGAAAACACAGCCGATATTCAGGTTTTACGTAGGTTTCGAAGATTTTGTGTTTCTCACCGAGATATCCAAAACGAGAAAGATCTTTCCCGATCAGGCTGAAACCTTGTTTTTCGTAAAGCATTTTGCATCCTGATCAAGAATAGCAAAAGAAATTGGCACAATATTCCCCAAATTCAGGTTGCAATGCAAAAAACTTTTATATCGCTCGTCCAAGTTATTATTATTGGTTTTTACAATATTTTCCATGATCTGGAGATCAGAAACTATTAAAAACACTTCCGATATTCAGGTTTTACGTAGGTTTCGAAGATTTTGTGTTTCTCACCGAGATATCCAAAACGAGAAAGATCTTTCCGAATCAGGCTGCAAGCTTGTTTTTCGTAAAGCATTTTGCATCCTGATCAAGAATAGCAAAAGAAATTGGTGAAATGTTTCCCAAATTCAGGTTGCAATGCAAAAAACTTTCATATCGCTCGTCCAAGTTATTATTAATGGTTTTTACGATATTTTCCATAAT